>JANHGB010050588.1:0-21595 GCA_026283785.1 Coracopsis vasa | reverse complement strand
CTCTTCTCCAGGCTGAACAGCCCCAACTTTCTCAGCCTGTCTTCATATGGGAGGTGCTCCAGTTCCCTGATCATCCTCATGGCCTCCTCTGGACTTGCTTCAACAGTTCCATGTGCTTCTTATGTTGAGGACACCAGAACTGCACACAGTGCTGCAAGTGAGGTCTCACGAAAGCAGAGTAGAGGGGCAGGATCACCTTCAAACTGCTGGTCATGCTTCTTTCGATGCAGACCATGTGTGATGCTGTGGATTGCTGTTGCTGTGCTGTTCTTTCAGCACAGGTGTATTTTAATTCATTTTCCCATCGCCATTGAGTGTGATTTATGAGCCTGGGAGGAGCAGTCCTTTCTTTGGCTCAGGAGTTGTGGACAGTTGCTTGTGTGGTCTGGCCAGAGTGAGGCACACAAAGCAGTTCCTGCTGCCCATTGCTGTTTGGGAGGCTTGGCTGGGGAGATGCAGGTCATCCCAGAGAAAGAGTCGGTGGGAGGGAGATGGAGCAGCTGGCAGAAGCTGCCCCAAAGTAGGCTAATGAATTATAAATACCAGCTGTCAGGTTAGATTGCCAGCCTGCAGGAGCTGACAGGCTGTGGTGTACCACTTGGTCTCCAGTGTGTTGGCTCGCCCAAAGGTGTGTTCAATATTTATGGGAAGTCAGGATACAATCAGGTCTGCTTCCTTCACAGCTCTGCTTCTTGTGGTTATGCCTTTTGCTGATTTCTGAGTTGGGGCTGTTGAATATAGCTTTGCAGCTTGCAGTGTTTGTGACTGAAAGTCACAGAAGATTAAAGAGAATGGGGAAAAGTATGCTAGTGGCAGGGGGAAATGCAGAAGATATGTGTGTTTTGGGGCTTTTGTAGTCTTTACCGAGCCAACATCACTTAAAAGAACCTGCTGATTTTGCTGATGCCTTTATTCATCTAAAGAAGAACTGTAAATGTCTAAGAAATAATCTAAAGGCATCTGGATGATAAATTTTCAGAGCTCCCTTCCTCAATGGCATTATTGAGAATGGCAGGGGAAAGCCTGTTATTTGTAATCTGGCCATGTTGGCAGTTGGTATAATATTATGGAGGGCTTATGAGGGCATCAGGATGGTCTCATACATATCTGAATGAGGAGGAATATACCTGTCTTCAAGCCTGTAAATAAATGATGCTGGTAGCAGAGCACTGTAAGGTCATATCTGGAAGTTTATCGGTATGTCTTCACTGTACTAGGATTACTGGTAGAGCTACTCAGTATTAAAACTAACTTTTGGGATGTCACCAGCAAATGAGCTGAGGTTCCTTGAACAGATAACATGTTGCTGTTATCCTAATGCATGGTAAGAGCTTTCTTCCCTGATCAAGCCTGCATTATTGACTCAATACTGAAAATGCCTTCTTTACGGAAGTCAAAAGAAGGATGCAAAGCAAATGACATGCACTCTTTTAGTTAAAGTTTAATTAAAGACTTCTAATTAAAATCTAATTGTGTGCAATTACATATCCATCAGCAAACAGACTACTATTTACATGTTCATCACTAGTACATGTCAGAAAGACAAGAACTTTTTCCATCCATTTCCTCACTTGCTTTCTAAGTGACACCATTTTTAGGAGATGATATTAATAAGTTAGGGCTTTCTTGAATTAGGAGGACTTCTCATGTTCTTCTACAGAACACTGCCTAAAACAGTCTATCCTTGAACTTGACAGAAGAATCCCCAGTTGTGAAGATGGATTTTGGGGGTAGGGGTGTCTTTTGCCCATTTTTCTTTCAAACACTTGAAGTTGTGTTCGGGAAGTGGTATATTCAGCATTGGGTAGCACAAGATGTGTGTATGCACCTCCTTTGGCCCAACAGCACACTGTTTTGATAGCAGCCTGTACTTACATCACTGTTGCTACGTGTCCTGTGCTAGTATTTTGTGGCTGTGTAGTGACCTTGCTGGTGAACTGAATGGGTTGAAAGCTGAGTTCTCTCTGCTATGTGCCCTAGACAGCAGCCTGTGGTCACTTTAAGTGTCTGTAGAATGGTATTCTGACACTCAGAAGCTGCAGAAATTAATCATCCAGTTGGATATATCCTAGACTGAGGTCTTGTCTTATGTTTATACAGTGGATAGTGCTGACTTCTGTTTGGATGTTTCATCTAACTGGGAAAACCCCATTGTCTTTCACTCTTTGAGAAAACAAATCTTAGTTTTCTCCCCAAAGACAACTTACATCCCTTTCTCTAGTGCCATCCATGCACTGTAATCCTACATGGAGAGATGGAAGTGATTCCATTTATATTGCATTTTCATTTTGTTCATTGCTTTCAGAACTGAACACCTCCCTTGTGGCAGTTGTATAATGCTGTAAAGCTGGAACAGAGTGTTATTCCAATATAATGAAACAATGACTGTCCTTTTGTCTTTGTAGATACTCTCCGCTATTACATGACCTGCAGTGCTGGATACCCCAACCCTTTCCAGCAAGTGAGTATAAGCATCCTTCACCCCTTCTCAGCATCCTGCAGGGTACAGGTTAAATGCTTTTGATGCCAGCATGCAGCAAGTTGCAAGGTGTTAGCTTTATGGAGCACTCCACCTGTTGGTAAAGCTTTGGTAGCTACTTCCCAGCTGTGCAAGAGGTGGCACTGTGATTTAGTGAGTGTTTTTTTCCAACTTCATCGCTACCTGCATAGTTTCAGTTCCAAGATGCCCTCTTAGAAGGGCCTGTGTGTAATGTGGTGAGGACCGTGGTTCTGTTTGTGGTATCTCTGTTTATATGGCACTCTAAGAGCAGCAACATGAAGAAAGAGCATCCACAATTAATGCCAGAGTGGGAAACTACATCGTGCTTTGAATCTCTTGCAGGTTCTTTTAGGTTAAACAGTGGCAATGCTTCACTCCCAAAATGTGAGGGAGTGATTCTCACACATGCCTCTTAAATCCTTTGGATGTTGAAGGGTTTGTACCCTGAAGTATAAATGTGAGTCATTATTCTTTTGTGTGGGGGCTGAAGAACAGCACCTGGGTCCATCCCAAACTTTGTCTTATGTATCAGAGGCCAGAATGAACCCGCACCACCCACCATTTGGCAGACACCAGCTGCTTCACCATTTATATTTAGGATTTTTTAAGTCTTGTCTTCCTCTGTTTTAAAGGGTGGGGTAAGAGCACTTCAAGCTGTGGTATGATGCACCATTGCCATCTGTTGCATTTCTGGTTGTTCAGTATACGCTCTGACATGCTATTGCATGTGAAATTCCCATGGATGCCTTAATGGGATGTGAAGGCTGCACCCTCATACAAACAATTTCTGGTGTTAACATTAAGTCTCTCTCAGCCATCTGAGTTAGTAGAAAAATCCAGCTGTGCTTTGGTGAGAACATGAGTACTTTGTCTTTTCTTCCTCCTTGCCCTCTGTCCTGGAGCCAGCTCCAGCTGTGTGTATGGTTTTTGTGTATGTATTTTGTTGTTGTTTATTCTTTTGGTTCTTCCTTTCCCCTGTTCTTTCTGTCTGTACTTCTTCCAGGTTGGTAAAAGTCAAACTTAACCCTCTTGCAGCTGCACCCGTGTTAGTTGAGACAATCTTAACTTGTACCATTCATACAGATGATGCTTCAATATTTGGGAAGTAGGATTTAAGTATTTTCCCAGGAGTTCTGTTGGTGCATGTGGCCTGGCTGAAACGTTGCATGTTTTGTGTTGAGCAGAAGCTGTCAGCAAGTCACAAGGCTCTGGTAGAAATGCAGGATGATGTTGTGGAACTCATGAGGTCAGCGAGCAAAGAGCACCCGACCTCCAAGGTAACTCTCCTCAAGCTGGCTCTCCCTGTGCTTTCTGCCTTCCCTTACCCTTGTACAAAGCCTAACATCAGCTCCTGCTAAGCCATTTCCATGTAGTAATTGCTAGCTTGTTGCTTACAGGAGTATCTTACTCGGATCCAGGAGGTTTTAAATTCAACAGAGATCAACTTGCAGCAACTGACAGCTTTAGTAGACTGCCGGAGTCTGCATTTGGTGAGTACTCAGTAACTGGGCTTGAGCTAAGAAAGAACAAAGGGAATGAAGAGCCTGTAGTGTACTGATTATTTTGGTGTTTCAAATCTCTGCTGTGCCAGAACAGTTTGCAACAGTTTTTACTGTTTGATTCCAGCAGAAAGGAGAATGGGCATTTGGATCAAGTTAGCTTTCTGTTTAAAGATCAACATAGGAAACTAGATAATATGCCTTTATACACCTACAAGCTGCAGCGCTAAGGTTTCAGGGCTCTCAGATGGGTTTTTTCCATAACATATTGCTTATTGACTTTCCCATGGGGTGGAATGCCTTAAAGCTGCAGTATAGCATGGACTAACTGTTGCCCTAGCTGAATTGCTGGAAACAGATAAGCAGATAGTCCATGATGTGTTCCTGGGCCACAGGACATAGTGAGGGAGCTGAGAGGCTTAAAGAAAAATGCAGCTATCTTAAGTGTGCCTTTGCTTTCTTTTCTACTACCCTCCCCCCCCCCCATCCCTCCCCATTTTTTCTCCCTCCTCTTCTCATTCTTCCTATGTGGGGTTGAAAATATTTCCATATAAAAATGTGAGATGTGCTTTGTGAGAGGAAATAAGGGTTAGATCAGTTATGAAAAACACTTGAGGTCCCTGAAATTAAACCAGAAATATGCTCTGGAAAAGAAACTACAACCTCTTAAGTTGTTTCAGAGACTGTAGTCCAGGGGAAGGGCTTTTGAATTAGAGCTCAATGTTAACTCTCTAATGATCAGGAAACTCTGCTCACTTCTCTCTCCAGGATTACGTCCAGGCTTTGACGGGCTTTTGCTATGATGGAGTGGAAGGCCTCATCTACCTGGTTCTCTTCTCCTTTGTCACAGCCCTCATGTTCAGTTCCATTGTGTGCAGCGTCCCACACACTTGGCAGCAAAAGAGGTATAGAGAGGGTTTGGATCCTGTAGCATTGTAGAGCTCTTTTCTAATGAAGACTGACTACTGGACTTGTGCCCATGAGCATATGGAGCTCTTTTCCATATGATCCCAGGAGTGTGAGGGATGAGGCTTTATAAGCACAGGTCCAACACAACAAAAAAATGTTGGCTTTTGTTCTGGCTGCGGTTAATACTTACATCTGAACCTTACTGCACTGGAATACTATGTGTGCAGAGTATTTAGTACACTGTAGGACTGTAAGTCAAGACAGAGATGAATGATTATAGCTGTAGAGAGAGGTAATGCTTGAACTACGTGCCATCTCTGTAAAATGCCTGTTCTCTTGCATTGCTTTGAGGCATTTGTTCTAGTATGGGGAAGAGAACTGGAATGAGAAGCAGTTCACACTTGCCTTTTTGGCTTTGCTTATACTGAGGTGACTGACTTGCATAGCTAATAGAAACCAGAACTGTCTTGGTGGCAGTAGCATAGGCAGATGAAATACTTGCAAACTGGTGGCAATCATCTAGCAGCAGAGTTGTTTGGAATTAGTATTAATGGTTCAGGCTGATCAAGAGGTGTTGAGCAAACCTTTGCTTCACTGACTGGCTGCTGCCATCACATGCAGCTATTAAAATAGCTTTGAGTTTTCTGTTCTTGCAGAAGAGCAGCAGTCTGTGCAGCAAACTCTCTTCTGTGGTCCTGAAACACAGTTTTTGTGGTCTAAGCCCAGGCTCCAGGTTCAAAGATCAAAATAAAATGGAATATCCTGAACAATAGCAGGAAGCCAGAGCCTGCCAGGCCTGCAGTGCCCAGAGAGAGCCTTGGGAAGTGCGTCAGAGTAGCACTTGAGAAAATGACTGGTTTCCTTGCCTCTTCCACATGCAGCTGCAGAGACATTACCAAGAAGATAATGGGAGTCTGTTTAAGGAGAAAGGTTTACACAGTGGTATCTCTCTTGTGCTGTGGTCCATGTGGGCTGCTGCCTGCCCTGCCAGCCCCAGCAGGCTCTGATTGCTGCTGTGAACTGAAGGATTCCCTCTTGCATTCCCTCCAGCATCACTGCCTCCTCTGCCTCCCTTTGGGAAGTGGAGGATGTCATCCTTTATTGCCTGTAAGAGACTCTCCAGGCTGCAATTCCCTAAATAAATCTTCAGTGCCACCTTGTGGTTCAGGAGCTGTGGGTGATGTTTGGGTGATGTTTAGTGATATCCATGCTGTCTCTCCCAGCAGCAAAGTGCTTCCTACAGAACCCTTTACTAGCTTTGTCAACCATCACTAAAGTGTATTTCAAACCTTGGTGCTTCATCCTATAGGAAGATAAAATAGCAGTGTATGTTACGTAGGAGGGAATAAAGGTTAATATGTGAAGGGGGAAAGGAACCAGTTGGCAAACAGCTCTGCTCTGCATTAAAATTGGCTTAAAATTCTGTCACTTTTGAGAGAATAAAGGCTTTAGACATGAATGTTGCAATTTAGTCTCTCTGAAGACTTCTGAGATTGTGCTAGAAGCCAAAGCAGACTCATAACCAGAATGGAAATTCAGAGAAGTCTACAGAGGCTTATCCTTAGAAGCTCTTTGGACATGGCTACAAGAAACAGAAGGACACAGATTGTTGTTTTGAAGGATGCTTTCTGTGGGATGCTTGGCACTACCTCCTCGTTGTCTTGTTTTGTTAAGTGCTGTGTATTTCAGGATGTGTGTCCATCCTTTGGCTGCATGACTGGGCAGTTGCAGAACTCTGCGGTCTGCCAAGCCTTGGGAGAAGACCGTAGGGTGACTGTAGGGGATCACGCAGTGTAAAAGTCCAGATGGTATCTGTGGGAGGTCTGAGTCACTCTGGTGTAGGCTGTGTTTGACACTGCCACCCTGAGGCATCCCAAATGGGTATGAATGTGGAGGTGTGGAAGATGGCTGGGAGGTTCCTAGGATTACCATGGTTTCCTGCAAACCCCACGTGTGGGGTAATTGTAGGGTTCTAGGAACTTTTTCTCCTTCTTGCAGAAGCTCAGATGATGATGGGGAAGAAGAATCAGCTGCTCAAGGGAGTAGACAAACACACGATAATCTTTACAGAGTGCACATGCCCAGCCTCTATAGCTGTGGGAGTAGTTATGGCAGTGAGACCAGCATTCCAGCAGCAGCACACACAGTCAGCAATGCTCCTGTCACAGAGTACATGTGAGTATCCCGACAAGAAGGCTGTACTGCGGCTTGTCCAGGTTGCTTCACTTTCATTTCTATTGTTGCAAGCACTCAAGGCACACACTTTTGGCCAAGCAGTAGAAAGTGATGAAGGTTTTTGTCCCAAGTGTCAAAAGGCCTATCTTCTGATTGGTATATACTGACTGGGAGAAGGGAATAGCTTAGAAGTGCTGCAGTAGAGAAAGGGCTGTATTAGCATGCTCCAAAATGTGAACAGCTTTGTCCTGCAGGATTTAGGAATCTGTCTGGAGAAAAGAAGTAGGAAAGTATTGTCTGGGCTCCTTATAACAAAATTATTCTGATCACCAGAAGAGTTAATTCTTCAGACAGAGCAGTCTTGCCTCTTTAAAGGCAAGATTTTAAGCCTCCTTAGAGACTAAGAGCCAAGACAAAACCTTCAGGCTCTGTCCTTCCACCATATTTGCAGTCAGCTCTGACATCTGTTACAGTCTGGAGCTACCTAGTCCGGGTGGGATCTTCAGAGCTTTCTCCAGAAGTGCCTACCCCTGATCACACTTGGACTAGCTTCAGGACCCATCTTTTTTTTGGGCTGGCACATCAGTTGGTTCTTCCCTTTAGACTTTGTCCTCATTTTATCTCCATTTCTGCAGCTTGGCAGTTCTGACGCTGCAAGGAGGCAGATTTTCCTGTGGATCTATTTTTAAATCACTTGACACGATTCAGTGTGGGCTCTTCTGAGTAAGAGAAGTGCTTAATCTGAGGAAAATAACGCTAGCTTTGTGCCCTTGCCTGGAAAAGGGGGGATCCACCTGCCCTGTAGGAAAAGCTTTGAGGGAGAGTGACCTGATACGGTAGTTCTGGGGGTGTGTATGCTGTGTCCCGTGGCACCATCAGAGACCTTCCCCAGCGAAGCATGGCACGTGCCCCCTGTTACCATGTGTGTCTTCCTTTCCTAGGAGCCAGAATGCAAATTTCCAGAACCCCCGTTGCGAGAATACCCCGCTCATTGGCCGGGAGTCCCCACCTCCCTCAGTAAGTCTCTCTTTACTGCTCCTCTCTGCTTCAGCAACTTTGGGGAACACACGTTTACCACTCCTGTATACTCTCAAGGGAGCTGATTGTGCAGCCAAACACAGGATCTGGCCCATAAATGGCAGCAGTTTGAATAGACGAGCCATGTCTCACCTGCCATGGAGAACAAAACCCTGCTGTGCTACTTTGGACATTGCACGTAAAAAGAATACAACTCAAATCTGTTAACGCTGGTAATCCTATGGGCCCAGTCCTAGCACCACTGAAGTTTGCATGAGTATCCTGGTGGGTGACTTCAGCAGGATGATTCACTTGCATGCAGTGTACTTGCTATCTGTGGCATTGGTTCCTCAAGTTTAAAAGAAGCTTGGTAAAACAGTAAATGCAGAGTTATCGCTGAACCTCTCTCCTTAATCTGCCCTAAAGAGATAGTAGGATGAAACCTGTATTATTTTTCTTTTTGTTGAGATTTTGGTTTTTTTAAATCTTTCTTTCACAACTGTTTTACTTTCTTTGGAATCTATTTTTTGTATTTAATTTCCTATAAAGGAAAAAAAAAACTTTCATGGAAGGTTTTGGTATTTGGAGTGGCCTGAAAGCCATTTCTGTAAGCTGGATAAAACGTGGGCTTGCCTTCATGTCTGTGTAAACACTAGATGAATCTTGCCCTCCTTCACTGGATCCTGTAAGACTTACCAGAACTTGGAGAACATGCCATCGCAGTGCTCACTGACTTGGTGTGATTACAGAGGATGAGTAGTAGCATGCTTAATAATGAACCAGTCTCCAGGTATACCTAAAGAAAACACACTCTGTGGTGCATGGTTCAAATTCATGGGAAGGGGAGGAAGAGGAGGTTGAAGGATAAGGGAGTAGGAATTGTGGTGGAAAAGAGGACATCACATTCATGTTTTCACTCCAAAAGGACCACTTCATCTTGCTGTACGAGAAAGTGAACAGTGGAGAGTTGATACTATATCTGTGCTTGGCCAGACCTCTTTCAACCTTCACAAAGCATTTCTCCTGATCCTTGGTGGTACTCCGATCACAAGCTCTCTTATCTGCTCTCAGCAGCGAGATGGTCCTCAGGAGAAGAGCCAATATGCTGCACACACAGTGCAGTGTGGCAAATGCTTTACTGCTGGTGTTCACTGTTGTAGGAAGGGCACTGTCCCTCTGGTACTGCCAAGGCATGTGTTCATTCAATGTCTGTAGACCCTTACCCTACAGCTCTTCTGCTTCAGAGAAAGCACACTCTTTTCCACAGGGGCTTTAGTTATGCAAGAAGTTCCCTGGTTCTTCAGTGGCTGTTTGTGTTAATACTTTGAGGGGGGATCTGAGTCCTGGTGCCTTAGACTGGTTTCTGAGAGTAGATAAAGATGAGACTTGGCAGCCAACAATATGGGCTATAGGGAAGTGCAGGAGCTGGGGGAGGAGGAAAGCGCAGTGCTGCACCTATAGACAACAGAAGCTCTCCCTAGATGAGGCAAGGAGGTAGCTATAGGATTAATGTGTTTTCTGGAGGGATGTAGTAGACAGGCAGCGGGGAGAAGAAAAATACTGTGTGCTCTCATGGCAGCAGGGAAGGGGGCTTTTCTGGGATCTTTGTGTTTGCAGCTCTCTATAGCAGATGACTGAGACCATACCGAGGCAGAAGAAATTGTAGCTTTTCATAGCAAATCGTCTGTGGGAAGAGAGAGATGAAAAGGGAATACCAATGCACGTGTCCCTGCCTCTTTTTGAGAGGGAGGAGAAGGGGGATAACCATCCAAACATGTTATGTCCAGTGTGTGGAAAGAGCTGCTCTATTCCATTTAGCTTTCTGTGAACAGATGGTGAAAACTAAGATGTGATGATCCTGCTGCATTGTTTGTCCGTTACTTTCTCCTGACTTTTTGTTTGTTTGGTTTGTTTTTTACCCTTCTCTCATTCCTTCTGTTTTCTCCTTCTTGCCACAGGGCTATTCCCTTAGGGTTGTAGAGCCCACCTTGTCGCTGACACTCACCACAGCGTTTCACTTGCTTGCACTGTGTTTTTCATGCACGTTGAGGCTGCACTCTCTTTTTCTCTCTTTCTTGCGTCATCACAGTTGTATTTGGCTGCCATGGACAGTAGCAGCCATATGAGCTGGCAGCTTAAGCCCTCGGACAGTGCACGGACATACTGGTAACAGCGCCCGCAAATGGAACAGGTACTGGAAAAAAGGTCCTTCTTGCTCAACCCCTACTCCACTCCCAACCACTCCCTTCATCCCTGCACTGTTTATCCCAGACCAGTGCCTTTTATTTCTTCACATTCCTTCCCTCTGCACCTCCCACCCCATTCCCTCCTGCCAAGGGTGAAAATTAAAACCAGTTTTTGCTCTGGTGCAGACTCAAGGAGCAGTATCAACCTTGGGAAGGCTTCTGGTGCACGTTGTGAGGGTTATAGGCACCCATGCCTCATAATAGCTAACTCACAGCAGCTTCAACTCAAGAGTCCACACTCAAGAACAGCTTGAACACTTAATATGGACTGCTACTCGAATGTAGAACTAACCTTGCACTTCAAATGCAGAACAGAAGTTCTCCCATCACAAGAAGTCATTTTCTAGTAGAGAACCATTGTAGTAGCTTTTCATTTGGTACTGGTTTTCTTAATTCAGCTTGTGTCTTCCCTTGAGCCCCACTGCTGTTCTGTTTTGTCTTGACTGGTCATAACAGCATGTGCCTGAAACAGGTACCTGCCACAAGCTTTTAGCCTCTCCGTAGGGTTTTTAATTAGCTAAAAGATCCTAGCTGGTAATGGTGGCCTGTCCTGAAGAATCACTTCATTGCCTGTTAGATCTGTGTGCAGCTTCTCCTTTTATCCTTGTATTTAAAGTCAGAAAGGAGCACATTTGAAAAAGAGCTTCCCTAAGGCTCCAGACACAAGCACTAAGATCTGTTTCATTCTGTTTCAAAACTTTTTACTGTTTTTTGTTCTCTGTGTGTCCATATCATCCCATCCATGTCCCACAGGCTCTGTGAACAGGGCCTTCCTAGTACCATTTCACTGTTTGAATTCCTAATGGGCTGTAGTTGCTGATGTTGTCCAAGATAGCCAATGTTTCCTCCCATGCAGTGGTCCATGACAAAGCCACGTGCCTACAGAAAGAGTAGATGGGTCTGCATTAGGCTTTGTAGGTTTTGAGCTTGGTTGAATACAGGGTGTAATTAGAGCTACCAGGCAACCTACCTGGCATGAAAGACAGTGCTTATTCAAGGGAGCTGCAGTCACACAGTAACTGGAAGGTGTTGGTTCCAGCTGGAACAGAATTGCTTTTGGCTCATGCAATCAGTGACCCATATCTTACATCCTGTTCCTGGAAATACATGTCCATGAAGCTGCTGTTCCTTCTTTTCTGCCATTCCTGGTGGGACTTCTGTCAGCCTTACATTGAATTCCTTTCCATCATGTTGCTGCTTGGCCTGCATTCTTGCTGCCTCTTGCTGTTTGTCTGCCTGCCTTGTGACATGCTGGGAAGGGTGTCTTGATGCCCTCTGCCATGGTGCATGAATGCAAACAGACTTGTCCTGAAGCATGGTGCTAGCACCCTTGAAAGGGTCACAACTTCCTTCGGTCTTAAGTCTTGCAAAGACTGCTCTTGGGCATCAGCTCATGGTGGTGTTTTCTGCTTTTTGGTTCCTGCAGGTGGTATTGTAGTGATGCTAGATGGGTCTATTCCATGAAATAAAGGATTGCTTGGAGCGGGGAGAATTCTAGTGTCCTCATTCTGGACTTGAAATCTCCTCTGGGCTGAAACATGACCTGATCTCATTCTGCGCTGTCTTCTATTTATCTAAGGTCACACCCAGAGTTTAATGTGGCTGTCTGCAGGGCTAAGAAAAAAGCATTGCATTCTTTCCAAGACTTTAAAAACAAACAGAGCAAACAGAAGCTCTGTTCTTTTTAACTTGGAAAACTTCAGTCCCTTTGAATTCAGAACCCGCTGGCTGGAATTGCCTGTTTCCCTGCATCTTGTACCTCCCATACATGATACCAAACCCTCTGTGTTTACTGTGCTCTATTTAAGGGGTAGATCAACTTTTAAGAGCTTGCATCCAGAAGCTTTGGTCTTTATTGAATTACCTGAATAGCTCTGGCAGGAAATCAAAGTCAGGGTAGCTGAAGAGAGTTATGTGTGGGTTTTTTAACCACAAATAGTAAATGGTTTATACTCTCAGTCATGGTTTCATATGGTAAGTGATTTTCCAACATAGCTTGCTTAGCTGTGAAGTACTCATGAGCTGCACAGGTCACAGGAGTTGGTAGAATTTATGATCTCTAAAATTAACTGATTATACCCATTGATTTTATTTGCAACTAAAGATTCCTTTGTACACAGGCTGTAGGTGTTAAATACCCAACCAGTGTGTGCTGGCAAACCATACCTATGAAAGTTTATACCCTCAACAAGGCTCAATGTGAAGGAGAGACGATTTTTCTTTGGAGTAATACAGAAATAAAGCTGTGTGCAATCAGCTCTGTTTGTCCTAGCTGACTGGTAAGTGGCTGGGAGGTGTGCTGTGTTGAATAGCACAAGCCACCAGCAGAAATGGTAACAAGAAGCCTTTTTAGGTACTCTTTAGGGTAGCTGACAGTGTGGTGAAGCTATGGGTTGAAACTTGTCTTCTGTGCTGTTTTTGAAAGGGTCAGTGAGGGTGTATAGGCACATGGGTACTTCCAGCAAGAGTACTGGAAGAATGACTGCATTGTATATGTTCTTTAACCTTCTATGAAAGCTCCTCTTTAAAGGAAACTAAATGCAACTGTACACCTTACATCTGTGTCAGGCACTGTATCCAGGTTACCTCACAGTAGAGTCAATGGCCTCCTTAGCTCTGAACTGTGCTCAGGCTGTAAGTCTTTAGAATTACTTTATAAAGGAGCTAAAGACTTATTTTAACTACCAGTAATATAGTTTGGTTTCATGTCAGTGTGACTGACAAGTGTCTGCTCATACATCTTCATTTGCTGCTCTGTCCAGATGTTGGAATCTGTGTATTCCATAGCATTTTTCCTCTGCTTCCCCGGAGAGGAAGCACTGAAGGACTTGGATGAGGGACTACTGTCAACAGCATGTGGAGCAGAGCACTCATACATGGGGTCTAATGCAGTGACTGAAGATCCAGTGCATGTTGGTAGAGCTGTGCTGGTTATGAGAGGTGGCCAGTGAAGTGTTAGCTCTCTACTCCCAGGTTTCAATCGTACTTACCATGGTCATTAAAACTACACTTTAACAGAAGGAGTAACTGGTTCAAATGGTAATGGGAAAAGGTACAAAGGAGCACAAATCCCGAGTTAAGGAGAGAACATCAGCCCTAACTCTGACTACTCTGAGTCTTGATTTGTTCCTTGTGGTGGATTGCAGGTAGGTTTGAATGTAAAATGCCCTTTGCTTGACTGTCCAAATCTCATGTTCCTGATTACTTTGTTTTAGTGACACTTAAAGAACTGTGGGCTGTTTCCTTTGTGGAGGAAGGAGTGAACTCTTCCTTCTTCCTCCATGAGGGATGTACTTTGTACTTCCTTGAAATGCAGTTCATAAAGAAAGTTGATGTTGCATGTTATGTGCTGAGCCTATATGACTTGTCCAGGAAGATGCATGATCACCTTCCACGATCTGAGATTTATTTTTTTCCTATATACTTTTTCCAAAACCTTAGCACCTGGAATTCTCTGTTCATATTCATCTCCTATCCCATGTCACCATAGAGAATACAAATGGAAAATGAGCCAACTCATTTTTCTTTCCAAGACCCTCTTCTTAGCATGATGTTTGGCTGGTAATTTCAGCACTGCGCTACCTGAAACGTGCCCTACTTGTTCTATGAGAAAGTTCCTTGGCTTCTAAGCCTCTCTGAGCCTGTTGGGTTAGTCTCATATATTTTAATAACGGCCTTACTTTTATTTCTGAAGCAGAAATCACATTTAATAAACTGCACAGCATATGTAGTCCTTAAACTGGCTCAGCTTGGAATTATCTACCTTTTGCCTTCTCGCTGACAAAAAAAGTACATCTTAAACCCAGAAAGAACAGATGTACCCTTTGTCTTCTAAATATAGATGCCATTTCTGGGCCAGAGTTTTATATTAAGATCTCTGTTCTGCAGAAAGTTTTTCCAATTATGGAAGACACTGAAAGATGAATGTGCAAATAAAGCCACGGGTGTCTTTATCTTATGCTGATGGGGTCAGCTCTGCCAAAGGAGCAGTTTTCTCTCTTCTATTGTGCAGAGATTCAGCCTGGGTCAGTCTTTGAAAGAAAACTGATAAAATACTGTTAATACTCTGAAAATGCCTTTGGACCGCTGAGCTTTTGAGAGCTTAAAGATGCCTCATAATGTGCTTTCCCAGTGGGCAAGATAAATCATAACTCCTGGTGTGGAACTGCCTTTCAGTTGTCTCTTTACCCACTTAACCAGCTATTTTATGTGGTTCAGTTTTAAAGGTGATAAAAAGTCAGGATGCTGAAGGGCACTCTTGGGAAGTAAGATGTGGGCATTGTAGAATTATTCAAGCTCCACTGGGTATAAAAAGAGAAATAAAATATCTGTCCTCATTGCTTGGTTATTAGTATCATGGTAGCAGAATCCCAGAAGCAGTAATGTGGTCACGATGAAGGCATTGAACACACTGGCATAAAGAGGCAAAGTCTTTTGTTCTTACTGCTGGGTGGTATTTACATGCCTTTTTTAGCTCATTATTCAGAGCTGAATGACATACGTTACCTCAGGAGCTTCTGGGAGCTCTTTTGGATTACTTTTCTTAGAATAAAAATGAAAATAAGAGTAAAACACCCCTTATACCCCCAAAATAAATCAACCTTTCATCTTTCTGGCTTTCTTTTCTCACCCCCAGTCTGTTGTCATGTCCACCACTGAATGGTATGCAGGTTGGATCCCAAGTCACAATGGATTATTACCCATCTGATGACTGTTAGCTAATATCATCTTGTTTGATGGCAGCCTGTTTCCAGCCTGGCAGGGTCTGTTCTTTCTTGGGCATAAATTGTTCAGAGATTCATTCTTCCACACTTTTCTTTCAAACTGCCCATCTGTGGTCTTCTGATGACCTCATTGCTGTAAAATGCAATGTGAAAAGGCAGTTGCACACGCAGTTTCTTTTCAACCTCCTTTTGTGGCATGCTTGAAAGCAAGAACATGATTAAGAGAGGATGAAGGTGTGAGGTGGGTTTTTACATCTGCATCATTTCCATTTCCCTCTCTTCTCCCAGGCAAAGTATGGCATATTTCAACTCAATGGCTATTGGATTTCCTTCTGTGTAGAGAGCTTGGGTAAAACAAGCCCATCTGCTCTGACCTAGCCAGCATCTTTGCAGCAGGCTGACAGTGTGTTACTCAGAGTGGACTTGTGAAACTTGCCTTGTAAAAGCAGCTCCTTGGTATGCTTGCTGGAAATACAAACCTTTTAATGCAGGGAGGTGGTCGTGATCTGTGGTTCTGTGCTTACCTTAGTCATCCTGACTTACTTTTCTGTTCTGTTTTGTTTCTTTTTGTCTTGTCTTCCTCCAGTACACCTCCAGCATGAGAGCCAAATACCTCGCCACCAACCAACCTCGTCCAGATGCTGGCAGTGTGCATTAAAATGAAAAAGCAAAAGCGAAAACAAAACCCACACGTGCAGTCAGACTAAACAATGTGCCAACTGCTGTGCCCCTGTGCTGTCCTCGTAGAACAATCCTGCTGTTCTGCCCAAAATCCAGTGCAGCTCCTCCTGTTTCTCCAGTCCAGACCGCCCCTCCAACCTGGTACCTGTCCACTGGAGTGGAAGCTCCTTTTGAATTTAAGCCTTCTCCTTGTTATACCTGCCTGATGTGCAAGAGAGCAAGCATGTACAGGCAAGCCACTGGGAGCACCCAGGCAAGAAACTGGGTCCACCACTGATTAGAGTAGCCTATCTGAAAGAGTTGGTGAATATCTTCTGTTCCCCATTGATTTTGCTCCCCTTCTGTTCCCCAGAGGGACTCAGTGAAAGATGGTTGTGATCTTCACTTCTGTAGTGGGATCAGCAGTCTGTCCAACACTGAAGAAGCCTATGACTACCATACAGCAGCCTGTATGCACAATGTACAGCAGCATGAATGCACAATGCAGCACTGTGGTGGGAGTCCTTGGTTTAGTGCCCTGTGTGAGGGAGGAGGGAAACTCCTGCCTCATGGTGTCACTGCATATCCACTGTTATTTGAGAATTTGGGGCTCTTCTAGAGTGACCCAGTCCTCTACCCTGGTTAACTTTAAAAAGAAACATTAAGAAAATGCCTTTTTCATTCCCACTGTATCCAGCTTGTGAATTCTTGAGGAGGAGCAAGGGGTCCCAGCACCAGTGAACTACCCTGTCCATTGCTCTGAACCTGACCTCTCTGCTCCATCAGGGAAGCCCAGGTATTTGCAGATGGCATTCTGAGTGCTGCCTTTATGAGGCCGACACACAGATCAAACAGGAGCCAGCCACCCTCTTGGTGCCAAATTTTTCCAGGAAAAGACTTGTAAGACTTTATGGGGAGTATTTTTGCACTGAAGAGTTTCAGCTCTCTGATGCTAGATCTTATGGGACAGTCGGCTTGCAAAAGGAAGAGAGGCTGGAAGCAGCAATGGATTCATAGCAAATGCAAGCTCTCCCTGCAGGAGTAACCTGTGGACTCTGCTGGACTTTCTATTTTCTTAAGAAAAAAAAAACAATTAAAAATCATGATTTACAGCACAGGGTTGCTGAACTGGCATTGAAGGAGGTTTATGGAGCCTCAGTCCTAACAAAGTCACACCGTTGTCAGTATATCTTCTGTGTTCCAGGGTCAGAAACCCAAATGACATCTGGAGAACATTGTGACTGTCAGAACAAGTTATGTTATTCTATTTCATTTCATTTTGTTTCTCAAGGCACATTGCTAACCACTATCTGACCGTATTAAGGCACATGTAGGGCATTTTTCCTAGACGTGAGGCTTGCAAAGGGGCAGTTGGGGTGCCTGGAAGAGGGCAACATTCTCCATTGGTGCTGTACTTCCCATTGAAGAGCAGAGCTCCAAAGGGCACTGACAGCTTCCTACTGGAAGAGGAGACTGCCTCTTGGGAGGTACTGTGGAGTACTGCCCTTTCAGTAAGGTAGCTATGATGTTCCTTTTTGTCTTTTTACCTCTGAGCATGGGCATCTTAGTGTAGCTGCTGAGCATTGCATTAAAGAATTGGCAGAGGAAATAAAGTGGGAAATCTCTCTCAAACTGGAGTTGAGCCATTGGCAGAGGCAGTTGGTCTTCACCTCAGTGATGTTCAGACTCTGTGTCTGTTTACCCCATATTTTTGCTCTGTGGGGCACAGAATCTACCAATCTGCCTTTACTCAAGTCAGTTGCCTTCTTGCAGTGAGTAGGAATTGCTCCTAGCAGGTAGCTAATGAGGATGATGGATTCTGCTGTAGAATGGTACCAGTTCTGTGGAAGAGCAAGCTTTGAGACTCTTACTCAGATAGAAACCACTAATGGACTGCAAAAGCTGTTACTATTCAATGGAGTGAGGGAAACAGGAAAGAGACACCACCATGCAGACAGAAATAGAAGGTTTTGGAGAAAACTTCACCCTAACTCTCTGGAAACAGGATTTTCTTGCTCAGGACTGAGTATGCCCTTTCAGACATGGGCTTCACACTGAAACATACCTCTGTGTTATCAAATAACAAGGGCAGGGAAATGTAGTCACAAGTGGTATGGAGAGACACTGTGGCTCATGAGCACCATTTCTACCCTGTCTAAAAGCCTACCAGAAGACCTGGTGTGCAAGCATGTGGTGTGGTCAGCTTTGCAGGGCTCAAAGAACACAACTGCTATGTGAGGGGAACCGAACATTTCCCTTGCTTTGAAGAAAGAAGCAAGAGCCATATAATCCTTATCAAGACTGAGTTGTTCTGCCATCATCTCTCCTTGCAAGGATGTGTTCGGATCGCTACTTACACTATCAGTTCTAGGGGAGCTGCCCTAAAATCTGTGGCCCTGTCCTACTCATTGAAGGCAAGTGTTCTGAAGGCTGGAGGGTGTGGGGAACCCTGTGTAAACAAGTGCTTCTGTATATTGAGTCTTCTGTATACAGAATGCATCCTGAACATGCGTGTGACTGCGCTTTGGGTTGCATCTGAATTGCCACAGTGGTATTGTCTGTGCCAGCAGGGCTAATGCAGGAGCGAGCCTTTGTGTTTGCAGCATCTAATGGAGCAGCCACCTTGACTTGCTTCCTTCCAAGGTTTGGCATAGCCACTCGTAACACCCAGAACAACTTGTGACGAAGCGTGGGGCTTGCAGCAAGGCACAGATGTGGAGATATGTGCTCTGTGACTTCAACACATAACTGGAAAGAATGTTACGGAAATAACATTTTGCTCTCTAGAGGCCAGCATAACGTGACTGCAGTGTGAGCTGTGTACCTTTGTCCAGCCAGCACTTCCTTTACTTGACATGGATATTGCACTTTTGTAAAGCATCCTGGAACTCTGCTGCCCCGCTGCATGCTGTGCAGAGCGCTGGATAGGAAACACAGACAAATGGGTTTCTTTTTGGTTTATTATTGTTATTACTCCTTTTATTTTTTCTTCTTTCTTTTTTGTTTGTACTGGAGCCTTGAGCAACAGCGTGGCATTCCTGCGGGCTGGTCTGAACGGATCTGCTGAAGAACAGATGGCCTTTGCCTATTCTTATGGCTGCGACACAGTCAGCCTCATCCATATGGTCACATTCTGTCTGAGGAGCAGACTTTCCAAAGCCAAGGTCTCCCAGGCTCTGTGCCTCCCTCTCGGGTGAACAGCAGGTGCTATCTGGCGAAGACTCATCTGTTCTAGATGGCATTCATGGTTGAGGGAGTCCAGACTCTTCAAGCTGTAGGAGGTAAAGCTGTAGAGACTTCTCTCTCTTCCATTGTGTCTCTCTTGTTTTTAAATGTGACAAAATGCCAAGGCCATATCACTTGGTGTGTCCCAGCTGGCCTTGTTGGAACATTACTCTTAATGTTACTGGTTGCTATCAAAAGGGTCCAGAATTCAGGGGAGATGAGATTGGCCTCTGGACACTCCACTGACTGCAACGTGGAAGGCAGCTTGTCCGGTTGAAGGTGACTACATCGGTGAAGACACTTCATGTTACTTTTTCAGAAGCACAAATGTGGTCATTGGCTTGTCTGGTTGGCTTGGTTTATTTCCACTGCATCATCATGTGTGAATGACACTTTCTTTCGGAACTGAGAACTCTTCCAAGCACACAAACATCTCCACAATGTGAAATGTAAATAGCATGTTGGACTCTCGTGTCCAGTGTTCAAGACTGCATTGTAATTGTAAAGGAAATCGAATCAAGACTTGGCTGTGAATTTCTTGTGCTGTCTTGGGAATATAACTGTAGTGTTTGTATCCTGTATGTATTATTAAACTGAGTTCATTTTATGTGCTGATAAAAGGGTTCAAGCTAAGGTTTTTAGCGTGCATCCATGTACCCAAATGTGAAGGATGGAGTGCTCCCTTCCCCTCCTGTCCTTTTTCAGTTTTCTCCATTTGATAGGTGTTAATTTTCCGTGTACAGTCATCTCAGCCAAGATGCAAGGGTGTTCATTTGAGTGCTTTGATGGGGACACAGTGCATGGGGTTTTAAGTGATCCTAAGTTAGGATTTCCATAGCTGTTCCTTGAAAATACATGAAAAAGTTTAGCCTTCCTGAGAGTAAACCCATTTCTCAGGGGGCTGCGTAAGCCATTGCTCACGAGAGCTTTGGGTGCTGCAGGGTGATAGCAAACAGGAGAGGGTGGATAAACCCTTGCTTCACTGCTGGTCCCGCCTTTTCCTCCCAGCAGCAACTGAAATACCATGCTGAGCCCTTTGAAGAAGAGAGGGGTCTTGGCTTGTTGATTGTAGCCACCCAACCTGATTTAGGAGTAGATGAGGTTGGAGCTAGGGAGAGGAGCTGGCTTTGAAGTACTTCCTACCTGGGGACCAAGGAAAAGCCAAGGGCTTCCCCAGCTCAACAAGTGTGTGTTAGTGTAACACAGTGAATATCTCTGGGTAGGAGAGGAAAAGCCCTCCAGGGAGTAGATCTAATGGCTTGAGGGAACAGACCTGACCAGACTTCATTTGTACCCTTAAAACCAGGTGGCTTCTTTCATTGCAGCCTGCTCCCCTTGTCTAGATACTATTGTGTGCATGCTATGGATGGCTTCCCCAGGAGGCCTAGAAGTGTGGGATGTTTCGGTAGCAGTTCCTAGGTGGCTAGCAAGTGATCTGTGCTTTTTGGGGGGGGATCTCCTGATGGTGTTTCCCAGCTGGGAGAGAAAAGGGATGGGTTACCGGTGTCCTGGAGCTCCCGAGTGCTCACCCAGCCCCTGCAGCTGCATGCATGAACAAAGTGGAACATAAATTGACGTACAACCAGAAAGTTCAAAACACTCCTTTCCTAAAGAGGATAACTGTAGCATGAAGCTCTTAGGTGCTCTGCATATTTGATACCACATTGCTCCTCACTATGCAATTCCCAACTCCTTCCTTCCTGTTCCTCCTCTGATCTCACACCAAGACTTCTCCAGGGGCCTCTACCCAGGAGGCCCCTCAAGTCCCAGAAAAGCTTCATTCCCTTCATTGTCCTCTGCATCAGGTCCAGCTGCCCAGCATCACGTCGTGTGCCTCAGGTCCCTTGGTAACGGGAGGCCCCATGAGTTCTATTCACATCATTCAGAGGGAAGTTTATTTTCTTGGACACTGTGCACAGAAACCTACTGGTGAACATGTACCTGGCCTTTTTGTAACTCTTCTGTTTGTTCTTCTTAACCATAATGGTTGTATATCATACCACTTTATATACATATAATATATATAAATATATATAATTTTTTTTAAGACTTTGGACCTGCTAGTTCCTTTCAAGTGTTCCTGCACTTACCCAAAATGTTTTTAAATTGTGAGGATTAAAGAGGATTGAGCCCATTTTCTTTTTTGTATCTTTACTTTGAATTCTGTAGTTCTCTTGATTGTAATGTAGCTATTTTTTACTGTAACTTTTTGGTTTGCAAATACTAAACAACAAAACCTAAATGTAATTTCTGTGGTTTCTATTCAGCTTGGGTTTCATGTTTTAAAAATAAACGATTTAAAACCACTCTTCCTATTGATTGACTCTGATTTTCTCTCCCTTTTTTATTCATGGATTATTATATCCTGAATGTTTTCTGTTCATAAACCTGCCTGAATTTTGTTACCTTTCATATACTGAGGTAGAGCCAGGAAGAGAAGATGAGACCCCACATGGAGCACTGTGTACAGTTCTGGTGTTCTCAGCATAAAGAGGACATGGAACTGTTGGAGCAAGTCCAGAGGAGGCCATGAGGATGATCAGGGGACTGGAGCACCCCCCGTATGGAGACAGGCTGAGAAAGTTGGGGCTGTTCAGCCTGGAGAAGAGAAGGCTGCGTGCAGACCTCATAGCAGCCTTC
>JANHGB010050587.1:0-54511 GCA_026283785.1 Coracopsis vasa | reverse complement strand
ACTTTTAGTGGGGAAACAAAACAGCCACAGTAAAGTTGCTTGCACCGCTGAGGAGAGGACTGGTAGCAGAATTGGAGGAGCTGCAAGCGAGACGGCTGAGGGCAGGCCCGGCCGAGGAAACGTGCTGTCAGAGTCAGAAGCAGCACCCTGGTACCCACAGGCCCCTCAGCCCGAGCTGCTCCTGCCCTTCTGTTCTGTTCTGGCTACCCGGAGTAAGGCACACTTTGAATTCATCAGATAGCAGTGATGGTGGGCAGTTCCAAGAGAAAAGCTGGACTAGTGTTTGCCCAGCACCACAGACCAAGCTGCCTCAGCAGATGGGCATGGAAGTACTCTCCAAACCCTGGCAAAACTAATGAAAGAAACCAAAGATTTGGTTGTTAGGAAAGCCTTTGAGAAGAGCTCCACCATTCTGTCAATGCTGACTGACTTGGGCCTGACTGACTTGAAAGATTTTTTGGGGAAAAGACACCTATGCAATGTTAAGAAATTCCATTTTCCATGACAGAGTAGACTAACTGTATCCCAAACTGCTGAGACTCTGCTAGTTGCTTTTAACTCATGAAATTGCAAGCAGCCTGGAAAACTAGTGCACAAAGCAATGCTTTTGTCGAAATATGGTGCCTTTGTCAACTGTGCCATTACAGAGGGAGAAATATGAACCAAGATTGCTTAGGATTTACCTGTTGCTGCCTGAAATACAGGGCTCTAGCTAGCAGTGATAAAGATGCAAGCTAACAGTGGCAGGCTCCGTACAGAACAGTGGTGAAGCACTGCTGTGGTTTGGTTAGCTACAGAGAAAAGGATTTTAAAAGTGATGCTGTTCTGGATGGTGTCTGGTGAGTGCTGACACCTGACCATGGATTTTTCCTAATGTGTTTCAGCGGATCACAAATATGTGGAATTTGACTTCCTTATCAATGGGCAGTTCTTGCGAATGCCACTGGTCACGCACATGGAAATGGAAAATATCTCCACAGTAAGTCATATTCAGTTTCTCCTCATTTTGGACAATACAACAAACTTGGCCAGCTTACTTCAGTCTGATTTAGGTATTACACTGTCATCCTGACTAGGTAGGTTTCCTTGCTCAGTTTTACTTCTTTTCTGATTTTCCCTGTATTTTTAAATCCGTTCTGGAGTGCAGAGTGATTAGAGAGTATGAGCAGTGCAAGGAAAATAATTATCCAAACTGTTGTCTATATACAGTTCAGAGGGGAAATTCTTGTCTTATTCAGCTCATCGCTAATATATTTTTGTCTCCCATTCCGTTAGTTGCACTGGGGATAATGAGGGAGGTTAGTATTAGCTTTAGAAAATACTGTGAAATATTGTAGACACCAGTTTTATGTGGGTAAATACAGAAGAAGAGGAACCTGAGAAATTACTTGCTTTTGCTTCGAGCTTGCTATTAATAGTGATTTGATAAAAATACAGAAAACAATATAGTTTAGACATTTTTCTAAAGACTGTAATTCCACTAATGGAGCAAAGGATTTGGATACCGAGATCTTTACCCAATAACCTTGTATATTTTCACCATGTTAGAGTTAACTATTGCTGCTATTGAGTAAAAAAAAAAAAAATAAAACCACACTAAATAAGTATATTTTGTCTGTGAGCATAGGAAGAAGTGGTGGAAATAGAGTATGTGGAGAAATACATGGCCCCTCAGCCAGAGGAATGCATCTTCCATGATGACTGGATCAGTTCTGTTCAAGCTACTGAAGAATGGTACTGCACTAAGCCCATTCTAAGTTTTGTCTTGCTTATTCCTGTTGTGTGCAGAGGACACAGTGGTGTCAGAGTAGTATTCTGTCTCTTTAATACCTTTTCTCCCCCCGCAATTTGCTCTGTGTTTATTTGTTTTAACCTGTCAAGTCAGTCACCTGCTTGCTTTTGTAAGCAGTTCAGTTTTAACGCTTTATGCTGACGGTGACTTTAATACAAGTAGAAAAAAGCTAGTCACTGAATGTGATACTGTTAATACAAATGCTGTTTACTGTTCTTTCACTTAAAAGGACAGCAATCATTCCTTAGCTCTCTTTTTAGCTTAAACCCTTGACTTCAAATGTGACATTAATTAGCAACAAATATAATAGTGTACCTTTATGCAGAGCTTTTCTTTAAAAAGAAAACCTAGCCACAGTAATTGTCCTTTTCTACTGTATTTTCTCATTCATTTTCCAATTAACTAGGCAATGTTCCTATATTAAGTAATGGTTTGAAAATGTTTTGATATCCTCTACTAACACACCAGGAACAACAAACTCTCTTTTATTTCAAATGACATAAGTGATTTTAAGCCTAAGCAGTTATTATGCTATTATTTTTTAAATTTCTGGTTGAGGGGTTTTTGTTTGGGGTTTGTTTGGTTGTTTTTCCATAAAAACATTGCTAGTTTTAAAGACAATGTTTCAAATCCTGTAGGATATTAACTGGCTGCTATGATCAGACTGCTCGAATCTGGTCTTTGGAAGGAAAATCCATCATGACAATAGCTGGGCATACAGAAGTCGTGAAGGATGTGGCATGGGTAAAGCAAGGTCAGTATATATATTAGGGGAGTAGTAATAGTTTGATTATTGAGGGGGCAATGTCAGCATTCCTCAACCATAGATATTTAATTAGGTAAATGCTACAATTATTCCTATGTCTGTCAGTGATGGTAGAAATTAAGTCATGAGGTAAACCAGTCCTTTAACAGTAATAAGTTAGTTTATACTAATACTAATGCAGTTAGTTTAACATATAAGTTGTCTGTCCATCTTGCGGACATCATTAGCAAATATTGGTATGTATGTTTATTGTACTCGCAGGGTAGCATGATGTAAACAGAGATATGTATGGGCTTCTATCTGCTGTTTCTTCTTGGACTAGAATAACTGCATATAAACTATAATGACTTGGGGAAAGCTGAGTTGGGTGCAAGCATGACTTTTTTGTCTTCCTCAGATAGTTTATCATGCCTATTACTCAGTGCTTCTATGGACCAAACCGTGCTGCTGTGGGAGTGGAACGTGGAG
Organism: Coracopsis vasa; assembly: GCA_026283785.1. Lineage (NCBI taxonomy): Eukaryota > Metazoa > Chordata > Aves > Psittaciformes > Psittacidae > Coracopsis > Coracopsis vasa. Next base: position 51,485 of record JANHGB010050587.1, on the reverse strand, counting down.
AAAAACAAAGTGAAAGCCCTTCACTGCTGCAGGGGACATGCTGGGAGTGTAGACTCTATAGCTGTTGATTGCACGGGAACTAAAGTGAGTGACTCCTGGAAAAAAACCTTTGTCTTCTGGGATGTTAACAGCTTGTATCTCAAAAGCCGTCTTTTTGTCCCTTCATAGGGACAAAAAGTCATCGTGTTATTTTTGTACTACTCTCATGTTGTTATGACTGACACACTGATAAGTTTTGAGTCTTGTTATAAATGGTGGTTATTGAGGATTACATGTGCTACATCAATGCTAGGCCATCTTTTTGGTGATGCACTCAACCTCTGATACCATGAAAAGCTGAAGGTGAGTGACTTCAGGTAGCACAAGCCATTATACTGCTGCTTTTGACTTCTGTGAGTGAAGCTGAATGTTTAAGTAAATCTTACTTTTAACACTTGTGAATTTTGTGTTATAATGAAGTATTTTCAAATTTGGCCTAAGTTTTCACAGTTGTTTTGGTGGAGAAAAACATTTCCAGTCTGTACTCAGAAAAAGCAGGTGGTAGAAGAAGTTCTTTCCCTTTATCAAGGAATTCAGCAGGTTAAGAGCACGCACGCCAGAGGTGGATTATTGCTCTCAGCTTGAGTCAGTATCAGACACATTAAAATAAAACCTTTTGGTGCTGAAGGAAATAAAGACCTTTTTTTGTGCATATTTTTCCTGCAAAGGAGGAAAACAGAATGATTTGATCAATGCCAAACACTTTGGGCTTTTTTGAGGAGCTCTGTGCTGTTCTTTAGGTGCTATAGCCTATTGGTTAATTTTTGAAGCAGGAAGTGTATTTCGTATGGCTTACAATGTCTGTCTGGGTCAGCTTTTAATAAATGTTTTCTTTCATACAGTTCTGCAGTGGATCCTGGGATAAAATGTTAAAGATCTGGTCTGCAGGTAAGATAAGAAAGAGTAAGATGGGTTTCTTGGCTCTTAAAACAACCTGAAAGATGGATATCCAAATACTTCTTTCTTTAAGAAAAATCAAGTCTGTAATATTAAAAGCATGCTAGACCTTTTTTTGGTAAGGCTGTACATCACTACACCAAATTACTGATAGGGTTGGTAACACAGCTTCAGACACGGTATCAGCTGTGTGCTGATGTTTATTTTATTCAGAACAGTCATTTTTCATTTATTTTTAATGGATTCATGTAAATGTGCAGGTTTGAGTATAGATTTCTAATACATCAAAAGTTTATGGGTTATTTTCCTGTTTATTATTGTCACCATAACATGGAGGACAGTAAGATGACCAGGTCTTTTCTAGAAATGGAGACTAATACTTTATCTGAATGCTTTCTTTCACTGTTCCAAGTCATACTCTTTCAGTTTCAGAATGTATATGTAGGTATTATATCTAAAAGAAAAGCCTGTATTATCACACTTGACTGACTGTTGGAATTTTCCAGGAGTAAAGAGGGCCTTAAAAATTCATTGCAACTTCGTTTTAAAACTGTGTGACCTGGAGAGGATCACTTAATTTGTATTCATTTTCCTCTCACTCAAAATGGAGATAATAGTGACCAGATCAGAGGTGTAAGGTTAAAATACTCATGCATCATAGACAGGTTAGGTACTGTAAATATGGGGGGTTTACTTAGTTAATTCCATGGAAATGCAATTCAGAAACCTCTAGATCAAGTCTGACTGTCTTCTGCCACAGTACCTACAGATGAAGAGGATGAAATGGAAGAAGCAGCTAACAGACCACGGAAGAAGCAGAAAACTGAACAGTTGGGACTAACAAGGGTAGGTTTTGTCCAGAGCTTTGTTTTAGTGTGGCTACACAAAGTAATTTCTCTTTGTTAAGAGTGACTAAAAACTTCTGGTGTTACGTCTCGAGCTGATCAAACATGTATTACTGTTGAAAGGAGTAGATTTTTTTGAGGATATTCAATCTAATCTCCTTTTACCTTTTAATCCCAGACTCCCCTGGCAACCCTCTCTGGCCACACAGAAGCTGTCTCCTCTGTGCTGTGGATAGATGCTGAAGAAATCTGCAGTGCGTCTTGGGACCACACCATTAAACTCTGGGACGCTGAGACCGGAGATCTCAAATCAACCCTGGTGAGATCATGGTACTTTATCTGCAGGTTCAGCTGAAGTCCAGCACAAAGAGAACAGTTGTGCCAAGTAGTGACTCCTCTCTTAGAGTTACTATTTTCTTTTCTGACAGACAGGAAACAAAGTGTTTAATTCTGTCTCCTACTCACCGCTGTGTCGTCGCCTCGCGTCCGGGAGCACTGACAGACACATTAGACTATGGGATCCTCGCAGCAAAGGTGAGCTAAAACATGCATGTTCTCAAAGGTGTTTTTTCAAAATCAGAACTTCTTCCTGTTGGAGACATCTCAGGCTGTCCTGCTCCCTCTGCTTGAAACAAGTCATTTGGGGGCTTTTGTTGAATACAAAGTTAACAGCTATTTTCTGTAATCTGGTGCAAGATTTGTTTTGATTTCTCACCTGATAATTTAGAAAACTCAGTTTAGGACTTCCTTTTTTCCCCCTAAGTTGATTGGACCATCATTAAATTGAAACAGTCACTTTGTTCCAGTGTAGCGGTGCCATGCCTAACAGGACTGCGGGTAACTCATGACTAAGCCTACCAGATATATTTCATAGACACATTTTCTTGTTTAGCTTCTATAAATGTAATGTAATCTTCTTCTGTGTTGATAATAAAAGCATGTTTTGTTGGGTTTTTTTTTCCCAAAAAAATCTTTGAAAAGAGAGTTTAGTGACAAGAAAATACACTTTGAGAGTTGCTTGGGTTTGTTGTCTCTGTGCCCTCCCCTGAACTTGTGTGGCTTTTGTTTTGTTTGCTTTCTTTAAGGCTCACTTTGATTTTTGAAGTTAGAATTACTGGTGGGAAAAACCTTGAACACAAATATATTGCTGACTGCTCTTCTCACTGAAGTTTGATGCATCTTAAAGGTGCTGGTTTCAGCTGGCATCTACTGATGTCTTTTTTCCTTTCATTCTGTTCAGATGGCTCCTTGGTTCTGCTGTCTCTGACATCTCACACAGGTTGGGTGACCTCTGTGAAGTGGTCACCTACCCATGAGCACCAGCTGATCTCTGGTTCTCTGGACAACATCGTGAAGCTCTGGGACACAAGGAGGTAAAATAAACATGGCATTCAAGCTTAGGGGGTCAGTTAACGTGATGAAATAGCAAAAGCAGTCTGAGACATTCATTGGAAACTTCTGTGGCACTTGTGAAAATCCTCTAGGTTTTAGGAGTCAAAAGGAAGAAACATGCATGTAGTTTACCCAAGGATCCATGGCTTAACATCTGAGAGGGCTGTATGAGACTTACCTGGCATTAACAGTAGCATTGATTGACACGAGGAGGCAGCAACCATAACATTGCTACTAGGATTAGGAACAGCAGATGGTCTGCTAACTATTCCTCTATTTTAAGGAACAAAATACATTCTCTGAGGAATGTATTTTTGCCTAACGGTGTGAAGTTTCACTTGATACTCCTTTTAGACCTTTCATTACAAATTTCTAAGCAATGAAATAGTTTGCATTCAGAAGACATAAATGGCTTTTCTGGAAAATGCACACAGTTGAACAGCATCCACATGTGGAAGTAAACTATATAATAAACTGTTCCTGACAAGCAGGTTGATTAAATTTCAGTCTTGAGGTTCCAAGCAGGTGAAAAATGTTGCTGCTTTTCTCTCTGGGGGACGTAGAAGAGGTTAACACTGATGTGATCAGCCCTGGAGAAAGCACAGGAAACATCACAGATGGCAGATAACTGTACTCTCTGAAAGTGTTTATAACTGCTAGGCCACATTTGTTTGATAGTATTTCTTCCAGGGACCAATTTTGTTTTCTGTGATTGCTCGTGTAACTTCAAATGAGTGACTGTAAATACCTGTTTTTTACCAGTTGCAAAGCTCCACTGTATGACTTGGCTGCTCATGAAGACAAGGTTTTTTGTGTGGACTGGACAGAAGGAGGGGTAAGAATCTGAAGAGCATATTGCTCACTTTACCCGCATGGTGGTTAGGAAGGGGGCTGAAAGCAGTTGTGAACTGTTTTTCCTTTTATGCTTAAAGATTGAAGAGAACAGCAAGTTTTAGTTGTGCTGTGGTTGATACTGGGTTGATAAATGGGTGTTACTGTCATATGCGCTGCAGCACTTCCCCATGCTACTGTGTAAAGGAGGAGGCTGGGAGTTTAAGATCTGTAGGATTAAATGGGAGTTACACTGAATTCCAAACAAGGAGAGACATGAGAACAGCACCACACCTTGCTGAGAAAATACAAGTTCCAAGGTACTGTTTGCTGCTATGGAGACTAAGGCAGCAGGATGAACTGACAGCTGGGATATGGCAGTGCATATAGAAGGGGGGGAGACTGCAGCAGGCTCTTCCGCTATTTGTCATAGTACACACGTGTATAAAATGGGAGAAAAGCAGTTTGTTAATGTTCTAGTTTCTCATTGTGGCTCCTGTTCTCAGTAAAAGCTTTACAGATTTTCCTGCAAAAACTTCGCTTCTAAAGTTAGGAGGAGAGTAGGAGACAAAGTTGCTTCTGCACTTTGAATCTGGGTTTTAGTCATGCATTAATAGTTCATTATTTCTTTTTGTCTTCAAAGGAAAGAAAACAAGTCCTCAAACTTGTGTGTAGGTATTTCACTTAGTTCTGCTACTAATCACAATTTTCTTTTCCCCTCATCAGCTGCTACTGAGTGGAGGTGCAGACAATAAGCTGTATTGCTACAGATACCCAACTACAGCCTCTGATGTTGGAGCATGAAGGTCAACAGCCAGAAGACTTGAAAAAAGATGAAAAGATTTTTGCAGCAGTTGTTCTCTCTGAAGAAAGGAGCTTTTTGGTGCTCAGAGCACTGTTGTCCCTGGTTTTTTATTGGTAACCTATAATGCATATTTATCACCGCAAAATGGCCACAAGCAGTTACAAATGTGATTAGCGCGCAACAAAGCAAAGAGCGTTTCCTCCCTTTTGATGGCTATTTGTAGAGCCCTTTTAATAAAGAGTAAACTGCTCCTGCTACTTACAGAAAAATTACTCACTCGATTAAGTTATTATTTTTTAGTTTACCTTCTTTGCCCTAGAAAGAAAAAATAAAGCTTTTTATCTACAGTTCAGTCCTAGTGCCTCACTTCAGGTAAAAGTCAGAATTAGCTCTCCTTTCACTACAGCTGTTGGCAGTTCTTATGATCAGGTCCTTTATCCCAGGTTTCCTTCTTGGATGAAAACTTAGTATGTTTGCAGTGCAAATGGTTTGATATAAAGGAACTTGACAGATATACTGGCAGATGAAATATTCCATATTTCTTTTGTTGCTCATAAGTTAGGGCTGTACGTTATTTTATGTGTATAGAAACAAATGGAGCATCACACAGAGAAGGCAGAAGAAAATTAATTTGTTCATAGAAAGAATGGATACAAAAAGTTGCAATAGTTTTTATGTTGATAGAGGGTAAGAACTATCCAAACAGGCTCATTTTATCTGCTGGTCAGCTTGCTTTTACTTCTGCATTTAAATGGAAAAAGCTCTTACTCCAGTTTGTTAGATGCCATATTTGTTATGTTAAACCAGCTCATACGTGTGTTTAACAGTGTGAAGCCAAAGCTTTCAGTAAGTGTAAGATCCACACAGGACAATCAAGTCAAATGCAATTTGCAAAGTTAATATTTTTTCTTGGAAGAGTCAAAATTCTGACCACCTTGGGCAGGTTCTGAGTAAGCAGCATGGGAAATACCAGAACAGCAAATGTATGGAGAAAAGAGCAAGCATACAGTGGAAGGATCTGCATGTCATGTACTGCAACTAAGAGACTCACCTGTATTTACTAATGCTCCTTACAAGGAATTAGTTGTCTTGCCATCATCTTAATATCCAGGTGCATGTTCTTAGCGTATGTGCTTCATCCTTTCTAAAGCAATAAACACTATTCATACCTTAATACAGAAATTAGGGGTTTTTTTCATACTTAAACTTTAATCCTTTAAAACATAGCCTTCTATTTACTCCACAAACTGGAACTTGCAAATACGGTGTGAATAACTGTTCTGTTTTGTAAACGTATCAAAAACACAAAGCGTTTTTTGAGCACGAATTTAGTATGTGCTAGAACATGCAGCATTCCTTCATCCCCACCCTTAGAGATGTGTGTACTTTCACAAGCTCATTTGTGGATACACTAGTCTGGTCTAGCAATCACTCGCCTCATATTCATAGAAATTTAAAAACCTTGTAGTATGAAAACAGAAGTGACTAATAGCCTCTTTCAGTAATCCTTAATACAGTGTACCTGACTGATTGGGAGAAAACTCCAGGAACAAACTTGCCAACAGAGTTTTCAAGTTGACAAGCAGGTATTCTTTATTGCAGCGCCAGGAGACACGGGGGATAGCTCCTCCTAACGTGTGTCCCCGTATTGCTACACAAGCCATCCTTATGTAGCCGCTGGGCATACATACATACATACATACTCATGAGGCTACGTATGAATTATATAATTTTCCAGAAAGTTTCCCTCATGCATACAAAAATGTGATGGTGGTCTCTGAGGGTCGTTTACTTCTTCCAACAATCTTCATCACTTCTGGCAGCCTTCGAAGCACACACAGTGGATGCTTATACCAGCTTAATTGGTTCGTTAACACCACAGACATAACAATCATCCTGGACTCCTACTTATCAGTTAGTTTAACTGCAGCCCGTCCTGGGCACCTGCCATCCCCAGATACTCCTTATCCCTGTGTCCTGTTTCTCTTACACTCATTTTGTACTAAGGTCATAGGGCCTAAAACTACGCCAGCTACAACGGTTTATCTTATACAAGGACTCTCAGGATGTTCTCTAGCTGTACTCTATTGTTTTTCTCTGTGAATCCTGCACCTCAGTGATTTTCCATTGTTACTGTTACAAAGCCGTCAAACTTAACATGACTTAAAACTGATTCTAAGGGTTTATATATTTCATTTTGTAATTTTGTGCCCCCCCTTGTCTCATGACTTTTGAAGGTCTTCATGAAGTGAAGTTTGGAGATGTTTTTAACGGAAGCAAGGAAAAAAGTTTAGAAAATTCCTTCATTTCAACACTTTGTGTATTGTAAGAAGCATCCATTTTATTACAGTTTTTCTTTCAGAAATGTTGTGCTTGAGCACAGCTTTTAGAACTACTGTGGCATTTTACAGTCAGAGAGCTGTGAAGCATCTCCAGCCAAATTAGCTGATAAAAATAAGTGGGTTCTCTTCCATGCATGTGCCTAAAGGTGACCTTCGTACGGTTTTCTTGCCTTCCCAGAAAGACTTAAAAAATAGTTTTTAAAAAGGCCAAGTCACTTGGACTGTCAGCTTAGCTTAGAAAGATTTGTGTTATTTAGACCTATCCCAGCTGGCATTAATGGTTTCGGTTTCAAACATTGAATCTATTGGATCTACTACACTAGTCATCTGTAGTAACTACACAGAGTATAACCAGACAGGTTTTGGTAAACCACAGTTCAGAAGCAGGAGGGTTTTTACACCTTCCTCTCATTTGGGGTTCTCTTATTTGGAAAAGTACTGTGTCAGACACAGAAAGCAGCAACTAACTAAACTATATTGACATTACGAAGCAATACCAGCATAAGTACAACATACTTTTGGAGCGCATCCATGTTATCGCTGTCTACAAGTTATCCTGGAACCCACAGAAATGCTTTTCAGATTTGGCTGACAGTTCTGTGGAAAATCTGTGATCTTAATTCAAGCATTTCAATGAGAACATTTGTTTTCCTCCAAACACGCAGTTCTTCCCTTTAAAGTAATGATGTGAAATTGGAACGGCCAGCAGGAGTTGATTTTAAAATTGCAAAGGAACTGAGTCAAAAGCAAACTTAAGTCTTCCAGAACCAGGGTGCTGATGGTGATTCCACTCGCAACAATACTTCCCCCAAGAAACAACCCACCATTTCTGCATATGTTTAGCGCCCCAGTAGCATAATATAGAGCAGTAAAGAACTTTCATGCACTAACAGTTAGTTTTCCTTATACATCAAAATGCTGCTACAGGTGAGGGGAACAAAGATAACAGTCAACAACTGCGTGCTTATTTGTTGTATCAATGGGGATGGGGGGCAGCTTGGTTTGGTTTTGAGGGGTTGTGCAATACTTTGTTCTGTTTCACCTTTTCATTCTGCACTGACTGACACCTGCCATGAGCTGTTAGCTTCACTAGCACACATGTGCTGCCTCTAAATACAGTTCAAACAACATCATGCGTTAAGACATGCGTTAAAAACGTTAAAGACAAGCGCTCACCTGCTTGGTCCTCAGTTTAGTGTCACACTGGCGTTTTCTGTTCACGTGTCTGCTTTCCCCCAGCTGGTTCTTTCAGCTTTCTTCCTGCTTTGAGATTTTCATGTTTGCTTCTGGACGATTGCCACCACTTTCCTACCGGCAGCCCTGGCAGAGGCACTGGTTTCTATTTCATGCTGGTTTCTATTCCATGCTGGTGTTCTGTTTTGGTTTTTAATCTTTAATTTCTCAGCCTCCCTCAACTGGGGGATTGGACTGAAAACAAGGGAAGGGGGAAGGAAACTGCAGATGTTCCAGTGAAAGTGACACACAGCCTAAATTGGCACATGTGGGTAACACCATTGACCATGTTATCACCCACAAGCTCAGCATCTTTTCCATAGGCCACACAGACCCCCAACCAGGCAAGGTCCTGTTGGCTCAAGGACAAGGATGCTCATCTCCAGCCAGCGCTGCTCTGCCTATTCCTGTCAACATACAGCCCATAGCCTGGTGGTGAGGTTTCTCCTTAATGAAAATAAACTGATAAGAAGTTTAAATGAGGTTTGTACATGTAGTTGTGGCAGGCTGTCCCGTCATGCTATCCCCGCTGCACCTCTGTGTGATAGTTAAATGGCTGAGGAGGACAGCTTTTCAGAGAGCAAGGCTGAAGATCCTGTTGTGATGGGCAGAACTATAACTTAGCTTTGATTTCTAGCCCAACATCCAAGCAAACAGGATGGCTACTTCACTAGTTTAGCACCAACACCAGCATAAGGTTCATGTTCCTCTGCAGCTGACTCCAACTCAGGTGAGAGAAGCACAGAGATACAATGAGCTGCACAGGCTACTGTGTTGGATAGCGACAAGTTATAGGAGGTTATGCTGCAATTCATATGCTAAAAAAGCCCAATTGAGTTAGAAGCACATCTTTTTTTTCAACATAAGCACATTGGCAGAGATCTGAAATTAGGGGCAAAACTTGGGTTAAAATTAATTGCCATGAAACCCAATGTAAATTCTCCTGTAAATGGCATGAAATGAGCTGCTTTTCAGCTGCCAGTGAGAAGCTGGCTGAATCCAGTCTAGGAAAGACAGCTGCTCAGTCTGGATGAGCCTCCCAAGCCATCCACATCAAGATATGTTCCATGTGGAATGCTGAAAACACAACTCAGACCACAGAAATGTCAGCTCTGTACCAGTTACAATATTCATATTCCAGACTTCAAAATGCCAACTGTGCATAGCTCTGCAGTTTATTCCATTGGGCAACCAGGAGCCTGTGATCAACAGAGATCTTGGTGTGCATTTAAATTCTGTAAAACTAAGCAAACATCAAAATAAGTGCTTTGTGATTGCTACTGAGACTTTCTGCTTGTGGGTTAAGCAAATAAACGTCTTTAAATGTTTGAAACGATCTCTGAAGGCAAACCAGAATTCACAAAAAGCTGTGTGGAGAAACAGTCCAATTACAGCAAAATATCCCAATAATCTATACTATCTATGCAAAAGGGTCCCCCTCATCACACTTTCTATCGTCTGTAGTTTCTAGAGTAAGGAAGTTCTGATCTTCAGTCAGACCATAGCTGCTGTAAACTGCGTGTGAAAGATGGTTGAGGTCACTTGGAAGAGCATTCAGGAAATGCTCGCTGCCTTAACAGTTCTCCCTTAACTCTCTCTCTATCCCAGCTGTTAAGAAACACTTGAGTTTGTTACACGCACACGCACGCACAGAGCTGTGTCATGGATTTCTGCACACCAGACATGGCAGAACCCCGGCCAGGGGCTGATAAAATACAGAAGAAACACTGGAAATTGGAACAAGCTCACCAAAGAATGAAGATGAGTGCGTGGTAACAGCTGATGAGCGCCCAATTAGAGATAAACCTAAGGCTCATAAGCAGTGTTAGTATAAATTGATACATAGCGCACACATCCCTGAACACACTTAATGTTTGGCATTAACCAAAGTGTTACCATAGAATCCGCCAGCCAGATGGAGAATTCTGTCTGTCACACAGGGCTTGTTCAGGGATCAGGAGGGTGACAACACATAACCTACGTGCTCGGGTTTTGAAGTATTTGCAGCATTAAAGGCTACTGTGTGACATGAATCCTTCATTTGCGTGATCCTAAGCCTGAAGCTGATCGAAGACTGGATGTGGAGACCCGGAGGCATCTGCTGAAACACATACTTTGAACCAAAGTCTGGAAGGTGTGGCATGGGTGTGCATTAGTGGGAAGAGTTGTTCCTACTATGATATGGTCTGGATTCACCACAAACATCTCTTTCTAACATCCCTCAAAGTAAATACAGTAACTTGTTTTCTAACTTGAAAAGCACAAATTTTCCCCTCTCACATTCTTCCCGTCTTTCCCACTTTTTCTCTCTCAGGTTTTGCATCAGCTTTAGCCTTAACCTTGGAAGGTTCATGCAAATTTGGGAACTCTTTTTGATCTTAAAAAAATTAGTATCATAAAATCAAAATCTGACAGGAGTTCACTGAGTTCCATCAGGGACCAGAATCTGCGTGGCAGTAAGATCACAAGTGATCTTTGACTCCTCCACTCTCAACAGTGATCTCCCCCAGGTGACAGAGATTTCAGCAGACCCTGGATTGGTAGTTCTTTATTCTGGTGGACTTTGCGCATAGGATGAGGTGTTGGAATTTGCTGGCAGTCAGTTTTTAATACTTGGAGCAAGGATCGAGTACAGTTCTTGATTTATACTTGAGATCAAGAACTATAGAAGAGATTACAAGAGATCTTTCTCCCATCACCATGCAAGCAGTCCTGTTAATATACCCACAGCATTTAAAAGAGCAATGAATTACATAATAATAAGGTTTTGCCTTTAGGTTTTTAGGGCACACAGAGACTCTCAATAGATAGACTCTGCCTCTGTTGCTTCTCAGAAAACTGTACTATGGCCAAAAGTTATCTCCTGCAGTTAAAATGCTAAACAAAATCTTTCCTAGATCTAAATTGCTCAGACTTGATCAGGTTCTGGTTTCAGTCACACTGCTCTAATTCCTGAGCATTGTCACTTAAGACAACAAAGCCTATAAATATCAATGGATTTAATATAGATTTACAGAGGAGCTTACATGCAGCCTGTCTGAATGTAATTTGCAATAATTAGATCTTGTATCTTGATGTAGCTGAAAACTGAGTCAGTACCAGTTTCCAAAAACCCACGTCCTGTGTGTCAGCGAAGCCTTTGCTGGAAGGAAACATATGATTTGTCTTCATCGTAACTAAGCTTTGGAGCAGAATGGTGAGGGGGAGGAGAAGATGGGTTTTCTCCCCCTTCTAATCTAATCTATTTAAACAGAGGAATCAAAACAGCAGATGTTCCATATGAAAACGTTGCCCAAGATACTGGTGCCACAGAATCCAGCATGAACCCACCAAAGATAAGATGAAGAGACTACAGTTTCCCTATTTCAGCTTTAAAAGTCACTCATCTGCTGCAATATAAATGTACAAGTTCAGAGTGCCATGTTTAAAAGAAGCCATCATTTTTGTAAGGAGAGCAGTTTACAACCCATGCACCATTTTGAATCTCTGCAGTATCTATAATATCACTTGCTAGACATAAACAGGATTATTACGGTTTGGTGGGAGGTGTCCCTGCCCATGGCAGTGGGGTTGGAACTAGATGATCTTAAGGTCCTTTCCAACCCTAACTGTTCTATGATTCTATGAGATACAAGATTCTGAGCAGATCATTCTCAAGAACAATAATATTAGACTATGTACCAGAGAAGTCTGTTGGAATGAAAGAAATCTCTCCTTCTAATCTTTTCTCACCTTGCTGCAGCGTAGTGCCGCAACTGAAGAGTATTTTCCGTTTTCGGATGTCTGAATTGTATCTCTTATATCTTGGCAGACACATTTGAAGCTGATGATTTCGCTTTAGCTGGCTAAAGTATTGCTTTCACTGTTTCCTACTGGCCTTCTCTACTTCTTACAATATACAACACAGCAGTTTGTAGGGCTGCTACTATAAAAAGTTGGAGAGAGTCATCAGCTTTTTTATTTCCCCCTGCAGCAGTATCTTCTTTCCATTTACTCTCCTTATTTTGCCACCCACCCCATGTTTTGTAAGGGCAGTATCTAGTTTCTCAATCCTCACAAGAGTATCAGGATCAAGGAGGTAAAAGTCCTCCCCCTTTTAAATACATCAAGTTGTGACCTTTAGGCTAACATGCCTTGATATACCTTGATATACACCCCAGATGCCTAGCGTATTGCCACTGTATTTCTCTTCCTACATGCATTACTGACTGCACTATAACACTAGGGCCATTATGTCAGGCAGTATTTGCCTTTGGCACACCTTCTTGTCCTTCACGTTTATGCTGCAAATGTCTCTGCTATTAGTTTTCCCCCCACCTTCAGAATTATTGAGCACCTGAAGAGCAGGGGTAAGTGGAAAGGAAGCCCAGCTGGTGCTCAAGTGATAAGCAGCAGCCCTGGTTGCCAACATCTCTCCTACACTGACTGCAGCACTCTGTGAAGAACCATCACCCATCGTCTACAAGCACAGTTGGATGTATGCACCCCTGTAGCTTAAGCCACTACCCACTCCTCAGAAGTTAATCCTCCCTTTGTCTGTGCTCCTAATTACTTTTGATGAAAGGTATAAATAGCTTGAACCATCACTCTGCGTGTGCTTGACTTCTGTCCTGATTGGATTTCATAAATTCTCTACAAGCATGTGTCAGCAGTCAAGTTCAACTCTTGTTTCACACAGAAACATCATCTGCTTATGTCAAGTTGAAGTCTGGTTGAGTCTTCGAATGCGATTCTGCCTACATTGCACTGCTGCCCAGTGAAACACCATATTGAAACAAGACCTTCTCTATTTCTCAGTAGAAATACACTAATGACCTCTAAAAAGAAAGAACTCTGTTCAACTTAACTTGCAGTTTCCTCTTGTTGCTGGGAAGCTTGATTCCTCCAAGACAAAAGAATTAAGTTAAATATTAAATTTTGCAATTTTTATTTCATATTGTTTATGTATATGCTTATATAATGTTATAGTTTAACTTATTCTGCCCACAAAATAATGAATCAGCTGGGGCTTTTTTGTTCTGTTCAGATGGCCTGCACAGACACATACTACCGGGTAGTGGAATACTGAGGTATACTGATAGGGGCTTTATGATACCGTACGTAGTAAGATGTTTATTCTAGCTTGAGGCTGCTCTTCCTTTTGTCCTTCTTTTTAGCATTCTTATTATTTAAATAAATACTGAATATGTAACATTAGGGATATATAATCATTTTCTCTATTTATATCTATTTGTATAGTCTGTAACATCGGGATGCATTAAAATATTTAGATTACATTAATACACTAAAACAGGCACTGCTTCAGATTGACCACTGTGAGGTTAGGTTTGAGATTTCATGAAAAGAGACATTGCTGCAGTTTCACTAATAGAAGAAAACCAAGCCCTATGTTAACTATCCAGCCTAACTAGACTTTGCAGCACCTATGAAGCTGTAATTGCAATGAAGAAAGAATTTTATAACGCTTGAAAACTTTAACGGCACCACATGCTAAAAAAAATTGTGTCTTTCCCATTACAGATTTTAATGTTAGCACAATAGTGTGCAATTGCAGGTGTGCTGCTCATTATAAATCACACAGCCTAACCGGACTATGAGGCGGTCAGTTTATGGAAAAGAAGTTCCCCCTCCATTGCACCTTTACTCCTTGATCTGTTAAAAACAAACAAAACCAACCCAAAACCACAACAATCCTTGAGACAGCAAAATCAGCATTACACAGATACATTGAGAGCATTTATCAGAAGTGGTTTGGAAATTGATATTTAGAACTGCATTAGAACTGCACAGCCTTTCAAAATGCTTTGCTCTTTGTAATGGGCATTTCAGGAGTATTAAACATCCAGAATTCTTTCAAAGCGCTCATGAATATATGCGCCAAAACCACAAGCACAGGCTCCCTCCCTTTTTGTTTTCAACTTTTTGAGTTATTAGTGTATATCTCTCTCACAGATAATAGAATTTTTTCTAAGCTTCCACAAGTCTCAAGAACAGAAAAATGCCCCTTTCTAAAACTCCTGGAAATGTTACATTGCTGGGAATGCCTTCTTAAGCCCCAGAGTTCAATTAAAGACAAAGTAGAAAACGAGCAAAAAAACCACCCTTAGATTTAATAATACAGTAAAATATTCACATTCACCTTCCTTTCTAGCATGCCTATTAGCCATTATACCCTTACACATTTTTTCTTTCCAACGCCCATCATTTCACCATTGTTCCACATGAAGTCTGACATGGACATCAGTTTTTAACTAACTTAGGTTTTTAACTAATTCCTCCTCTAACCCCACGCACACCACATCTAACTGCAAACACTGTCAAAACCTGAAGCTCCTTTTATGCATCTTACCAGTTTGAACAATGTGCTTGTTCTGCCACCCCCAGAGTACTCATGATAAAAATAGTCAATAAATTGGAATTGCCACACATCTTATTTTTCAATTACTCTTTTTTATAGCTGTATCTGAGGGAGAAAATAAGCTATGGCTCTTATCCATGTTTCAGGCAGAGCAGAAGGCAAGGGAGGCTGGAAAAAGGACAGATGTCAAGGGAAGGATTTCCCTTTCTTCAGCCCAGAAAAGGTTTCAAACTTGTTTTTCAAATAGTCCCTATTCACTCAAATCGAGCAGTGCTGTTAATTCAGTTGAGGTGTGATCCAGAGAACACGTGTATATGGTGCAGAGATATTGGGAGGGTCGTATGTTAAAAGCAAAAGCCATTTTACATCTGAAAAGAAAACCACTTTCCTGATCTCTGATATACGTAAAGTACAAGCTAGCAGGTGTTGATGATAAAAGGGAGCTCTACACACCTCCCCCCCATCATTTGAGACAGTTCAAGCTGTGTGTCTGCTCTATTTCCTTCCCACACATCCTTCTCCTGCTCAGATTGGGCTACACAACCACCTCAGACTGAATATTAATATAAACTAATCCACAGAGATATACCAAATCCAAAGTATCAGCCTGATACACTAACACTTGGCAAAGCCCTGTACAGTTCTGTCGGAGGGATCTTATTGCTAAAGTGCCCAGGCTGCAATAAGCAATAGCTGTTGTTACACACTCAAGCTATTATTGGACACCTTCAGTCATCGGATTAAAGGTGAGTTCAATGCTACTGTTGGGTGGGTAGACACACACCTTGCTATCAAAACCAGATCCTTCACCCTCTTGCCTACTGACGGTTGGTAAGAGTAGGAGAGTCATTATTACTCTATGACATTTCAATTCTATCTATATTCAGAATGCTGGGAATTCCAATTTAAAAAATGGGCATCACCTAAGTGTGTGTTTGCAATGCTCAAATGCACTGCTGGCCATGAGCATTCAAACAGGTTTCTGTTACTGCTGTAAGTACAGGGTTGCATTCATGGAACAGGCACTCTGGTACCTCTACACTTGGGGGCATGGAATGGAAGAAAGCCAACTTTATGTACCATCTTTTAGCTGAGCATTTATTATTGTTCTTGCCATGTGGTAAGCAGGCAGTGAGCAGCAGACTGTGGTGTGAATGCTGATAAACTTGAAGGCTAAAGTCTTAGTTCTAACTATGCTGTAGTTACAGTCAGTCCACTTCTCCCATGCTTCCTCAAAACATTCTGTTCTCTTGGCTTCCTGCATATTTTACTATTTGTTCTTCTTTCACTGTCAGATACGTCCCTTGTCTCACCCTGGGCAAAAACCACCAACATTCAGCCATAAATCTACAATGCCTGATAGGCTGTGGAGGAAGCTTGCACGGAATAAAGAAGAGCATCACTGTGTCTGAGAAATGAATCCCAGAAGCTGTATCCTGACAACTGCAAGCAAAATGGGGAATTCAACAATTAAACTTTCACTCATCCATACATGTACTGTCTACACTAGACAAATCACTGGTTGCCAACAAATAACCATGAGTTAAGTGGAAGAAAAGGCATGTCATCTTAGTACATTTTTTGGGTACTGATAACTATTGTATCTCATCAGTGGGCTCAGCAAACAAAACAAAACTAAAAGACTCCTCTCCACACCTGGAGAACAAACCCTGTTGTTTTCTATATTTGTTATTAAAGCAGAAGAATATCCTCAGTACCATGAACAAGTCACCATAAGAGGAGCCATGCAACAACTTTCCTATGCATGTGGATACTTGCCTTCCTAAAGTCTCTCCATCTCGTCTCTCCAGCAGTTGCTCTTTTAAGAGCTTTTTCTGAGCAAAGGGGTGAAGGAAAACTTAACTCCATTGTCTGCCTGAAACACTCTCCTGTGGGATGACACCGCAGTCATGTGCAAAGTGCACAGAGTTAAAATTCGGCAAAGCAAAATGAAAGTTAATATTGCATGTCTACTGCCAGGTTACTGTACAAGATTACCTGCATATCTTCAGCATGGTTTCACTTCTAGGAGGTGAAGAGGTTACAAATACTAGTCTATTCCCACACTCTTCTCCAACAGATGTTCAGTTTCTCTGGGACAGACACAATCACCTTACTATATCAGTATGTAAAAAGCCTCACAACAACAGAGTATATTCCCAGTCCTACAGATTTTTATCTTTGAATTCATAGATCCTCTACTCAGAAACTACTGCAGGTAGTATATTGTGTAATGACAGTCAAAATCTGATTTCCTTTTGCTGTTGCATCTCCCTCTTTTCATGAGTTTAGATACAGATGGAAATAAGGGTTACCCAAGTCTGAATTTGAGAAGCTGAAAAAAGGCCTGTTAGAAGGTGAACCTGCCTTAAGGCAATTACTGTAACCTGCTGTCACATTCCCTGGCAGCCTATTGGGTATCTGCCAGATCACTCCTGCTCATCTGTCTCCCCCAGTCTCCCATGACCAAGCATGCAATTTACCATGGTAGGTATGGACTTGCTGCCTTTGCCTGTCTGTCTTCTGGAATGACCACCCCTGACCAGCAATCTTGTACAGTTCACCCATTTTTTCAATGAAAGAGACCAAATGTAACTATTTAAGAATTCATTTTCAACTTAAAAAAAAAAATAAAATCTGAAGAATTTTGCCTTCTGGAAAGCACCATAAGGAAAGGCTGAATCCTAATTCCTTCTCTTCCTTCAAGCAAGTAAAATATTCTGTGCTCGTTCACCCTTAAATCTCCCAATTACCCTCCTATCCAAAAATCACATACACAAGCATTTGGACACAGGATCCGCGTGCTCAGTGGTGTTTTCCAATTTTAGAATATATGAAGCTCTGGGAAGAAATGGCTGTAAGGCTGGACTGTGGTTTTCAAGTCTGAGATCTCATACTTCTTGGTTTACTTTTTTACGGTGAATCAAAAAGGAAGCCAACTGTTTGAGATCCACACACTGCAGAACCAGACAGTCCAACAACAATGCACGGAGCAGCCAGCCTTAAATCTGTTCAAGGACTTTGTTGCCTCCCTTAGTAACCTTTCTGTGTTTCTGCAAAACAGCTCATGTCCAAAGTCCTTGCACAGCCTGTGGACTTCCATCCATGTTATGCTGCACAGGAGGTAAATTTCTCTCACACTAAGACAATGGCTTTCTTACAGATGCAAAGTTTCAGGACAGGAGAACGATCATTTAATCTAGACTTAAACAGCTGAAAGGCATTCAGCTCATTCAAGGTCATTCCCCGTGCTTATGTGCCAACCTATACCGAAGTATGAAATATTTATCATCCTCTTCCCTCACTTTTTCTCCTTTTAAGTCTCTTTGGCCACATCTTATATTAAAATTCCATCTATAAAAGAGTATTTTTATAGACTAAAAACCGCGGATGAGATTAGTAAATGGCTTATACAGCATTGTAACTTAGAAATGGAATCTTCTCGTTAAGTGTGACCAAAGTTTTGGCATCCTATCATCTTCCTGAGGAAACATAAACAGTCCCAGCGTTATGAAGTATAACCAGAATTTCCGCAACAGTTTCTAAACGCATTACTGAAACTATTTTTACAAGTAGATACTTGAGAGAACATTATTATTACCCAGCTTGCACTGTACAAATCAATAAATTAGAGAGATGGAACAATAGGTCAATGCAGTTATTCTTCAAGAAATATTTTTTCCTACCTATTACAGAAGTCTCCCTTAAAATTCAGAGAATAAAGATGACATTCCCATAAGTAAGCACAAAAATCTAAGCTGGTCCAGAAGAATCGTAAACATTCTGTACATGTTTTATTAGGAAGTAAATAGCTGCTTCCCAGAATTCCGAAAGAAAAACAAACCAACCTAAAAAAAGACCATTTGCTAATTTCTAATCTTTTCCTTCAACATGAAGTCTTTAATTTTTCTTCTTTTCCACCTTAGTTACAACACCGTAAGTATCTCCTTCTTCCACAGCACAAGTTTTAGATTTCAATGTGCCTGGTAGCATCATGTCACATGCGTAAACAATGACATGTTCATTAACTTATATCTACCAAATTTAAATAAAACCAGTTAAATACCTTCACAGTAGTAATCTCCTTTCCCTGAGCAAAGAGCTCCTCCATGGTACAAGCACACTAGCGAGGCAGAGAAGAGAGAGAAGCATCAGGCCCTCTGTACTGAAAAAGTCCTTCAGGCCAAGCTGCAAAGCAAGCAAAAGACAGAGAAGCTAAAGTCAAGCGAGACCTTTGCAAAAGGTGTGGCCAGACTGTCGTATCTACTATAAGGCAGACCAAATGGATGGAAATACTCCTAAAAGCAGAGAAGCAGCAACTTCATTATCAAGCGTTTTCTTTAAAATCTTTTTAGGAAACACAAATTTTATAGGGTGCTTGATCTTTTACCTGCTTAACTTAATTATCAGGAACAGGGAAGTTAAAAACTTAAGTCATTAAACATTTGAAAGGCACCTAAGATAGTATTTCTATAGGCCTGAATACCACAGGGTAAAGTCCAGCACCATGGTGATGTGTTAAAGAATGACTGCTGTGTATCTTGGACCACCTCACCAGAAATGCCAAGCAGTTCCCTCTATAGGCAGAGGCTCATGTCTCCAGGCCTTAGGACTGCAAAGCCCATGATTTGTTCATTCCCTCCCAAAGCACAACTCCAGCTCTGTCTTTGATTGTCTTCTTTAGGGGACAGCCGCACATCAGAGGTGACCACCCCAACACCCACAATGGAGCAATCAGGTAGAGTTGGCACATACAGGAAACTGGCCTGAAGAAGGCAAAGAAAACAGTTTTGTTTTTATTCTGATTTCAATGGCAGCTGTCGGAAAGCTGCTCAGCAGTTTGGAATGTCAGAAGTAGTCCCTTTGGAGCTGGATTAGAAGGAGATGGAGAGAGCCAAGAGCACTAAGCAGATAGCTGTGTAACAACAGAGTAAAACTTACTGCATATTCTCACATACTAAGAACTATATTCTCTGTCACTCTCAAATCTTGCAAGTGAGCCCTAAACCAAACCTTTTCTGTGGGCTCGTCTAATCTGCTTTCGTTGAGTAACTGTGTAAGATGTACGTTGGTACAACATCTCTAAAAATACATCTGCCAGCCTTACTGGAGGGGAAGCTACAACATCTGCAAGCCAACAAAAATAATGATTTTTCATTCTACTTAAAGTTCAGGAAAAATATTCAAGTTTGCCAAGGAAAAAAACCGACAAAACTGATGGGAACGGAAAATATTTTCATGCTGAAAGAGGATATTACAAACAATAGAGACCCAAAGTCAGATCTCTCGTTATCCTTTTTAAAGGAACTTTCTGCAATATAACGCCCCATTTTTGCAAGAATGATGTAACATTTAAACAATACTGCAAATCCTTTGTCATCAAACTTTTATATGATTATTTAACAAATACTGATGGGATTTGCCCACCCCATGCATACACATTTGTTTGGTAATTTCTTTGGGCCTGCTGGCTTTAATTTTCAGCTCTTCCAGCAGTGTTTTTCTCAGATCAGGCTTATTTCTATTTCTGGAGTTACTGCAGAAGTTCAGAAAATAGAAGTTCAATCAAAGCCCCAGTGTGCAGGTCAACCAGCCTGGTGGTTCTCAGCTTTTAAGCCCATCAAAAAGGAAAGAAAAATCAGGAAAAATGAATTTAACACCTGTATTCCAAATTAATTTTTGACATTTCTTATGACATTCTTTGACATTCTTCAGAAGAGAGGGTAGATGTAGCAGCTTTTCCATGAGATCAGCCTTAATAAACACCTTAGGGTTAACATAGACGGCACTGAGAAGTACAACATAAATTCCTATTTCCCACCTGTGGCTCAGATGGTTCGGAAAACCCCAACTGTTGTGTACTGAAACACGTTAACACCATTAACATTTTCCACACAAAGTGCTGCTAGAGGAGGAGGGGGGTATTTCAACCTGCCAAACTCTCGAGTTGCACAACCCAAGATGCTAGCGTACATTTTCAAATGCTTCCCAGAGGCACATGTGTGATCATCTTCTCCAAAAGAGAGGAACAGCTGGCTAATGCCTTACAGTCACACCCAATGGTAGGATGAATCAAACCAACTATGGCTTAAAATGTCCCAGTACAGCTACAGAGAGCAAAAACTTCACCCTGTCCTCTGTAGAGTGGCCAAAAAGCTGGTTCCACATTACTTGCAGAATTAGTTACTCCAAAGCATGAAAACATTTCTAAAGACCCTGGACTTCCAAATGAGAACATGCACTCATTTAAGAGATGCCATCTGAAATCCAGTAATAACCAAATGAAAACTTCATTCCTTATAGAAAATTAATTTTTCTTCTTGAAAGTAGGTTATACTGCAGTTATCTGAATAAGTTTACACATAAAGACATTACATCCTACTGTCCTACTTTCACACTGTTAGGTTTTGCAGGAGAAAAGACAACTACAGAACTAAAGGAAGAGAAGTAAAATTCTGTTACGCATTAGGAACTAGAAAACTGAAAAAAAATAGGAGAAGTAGTCAATTCTCAGTATATCCTGATAATACTCCAGGAATGTGGATCCGTTAGTAAGCTCTGATTCTTTCAGCATTGGAAAGATCATCCAAGCAAAGTGAAAATACATTTTTTAAGTGTTCAAGGTAGGCATCCGTTCCAGGAGTCAGTTGCACAATCAGAAAGCATAGCCAGTTCCTCTGGCTTCCTGTCTTCACAGTGCAGAAAATGCCAGGATTCAGTATCTGCAAAACATCACAGGTCCACAACTGTTTTCCGTAGGAAAGACTGGGTCTTATTTCCACTGAAAACAGCACCACTCACAGCAGAATGATTTGGCTGAAAATTACTGTAGTGTTACCAGGGGCAAATCTATGTTGTCATGATACAGCACAGCAATACTTGCTCCATTCAGACTAAGCGCATGCTGAGAAGCAGGTCAAATCATTTAGAGGTAAGTTCAGTTCCTTCAGATGGGGAAGCTACTCAGTTACCATTTAACCTGAGACACAGGCATGAACCTCTGCACTCCCATCTTTGATTCCTCTACTGACTAATGCAAACAGGCAATAACTATGTGTGGACCACCCTCTCCTCCAGGAACAGAACTGCATCTTTTCCATCACCTCCCAAAAATTTGTCAAGTTCAGAACTTCGTAACTTGAATGCACAGTCTACAAACACACATTTAAAAATAGTTGTCCAGGTAGCTTTTTCTAGACTATTATAAAATGAGAGTCAGAAATCATCTTAGATTGAATAGATTAAACTGAATTCCTGTAGACTTTCCAGTAAATTCACTTAAGAAGATAATTTCAAAATTTAGGTGAGATTGTCTTGCATGCAACAAATACAGATTTAGCATTCCTTACATCTGTATCAGTACTTCAGCCAAAAGCAAAAAGAAGCATCTGTAATTCTTACGATAATCGTAGGTCTTGTAGAAGATGGTTTCAAAAGTGAAATATTTCATGTCCAGCACTACACAAAAATCAGAAAAGGATAATACCTGATGCAGTTAATACTGCATGTTCTGTATTTTGCATACTTTGAGTTCCACTAGTGCCAGAAAATGTACCAGTAAGAGAAAAGGAAAAAGTAACATAAGCACTCTTATCACACAGTATTGACACTGGCTGTACTCAGCCTCATGTTATGGAACTTAGGCTGAGGGAGGGAGAAAAGGTTTAAGCAGATTACATTCTATTCTATTCTATTCTATACTGGATTATGAAATAGTTTTTGGTAAGAAACACGAACAGTTTCAACTTCAGTAAGTCCTTAATTCTAGATGATCTCTAACATACTTCAAGTTGCATTCAAGTCGCAAAGCAACACAATCTCCCCCTTCGTTGCATGTAACCATCAGTTCAAGTTAGGCCAGCATTTCTGGTTTGTGGAGACACAAGAAAATACTTTAGTTATTGTTTCCCTAGAGAAATAACCTGGGGTCAATTTAAATATTTTATTATTTAAGAAGGTTTTAATAGATTTAACAAAACCATCACTTCATCTGATCTTTTTTCTATCTGTTGAGAATATGACTGAAGCTGTACCAACATGGTTCAGTCTTTCTGCAGACTTGGATATCCTTTCAATTCCACTGGATTTCAATTCCACTTTTCAACACTACCGGATATTCAGCAGATGAACTGCCCAACGTTCACAGTTACCCAATGGGCAAATATTCATGGTAGTTTGTTACAGTGGTCTTCAAAACAGACTAATTTCATTTACCATTATAAAGAATGCTTACAATCCCGCTCCAAACATACACTACCATCTGGCAGGATGGTGGACATTGAGGTTCCAAGAACAGCATTAAAGAATCCTACTATAAGCTTTAAGAGAAAAATCAATCTCTAACACCTAGGGTTTGGGACATTTTGGAGCTATTTGAAAGCTTATTAAGCTGGTACAGTTCAATGCAGAGAAGATTTGGTTTCTGACGCATCACAGAGTGAAATAAAGCAGGGGGACAACTGAATCTACCTAATTTCCTCTTATTCCTTGGTCTTCTAAAAATAAAATCCCTGGGGTTGCCACGCAAATACTAGTTCCAGGAAAATACTCCAGGGTATACAACAGACTTTTTAATTGTTTTATCTTCAAGAAATCACATGCTTAGGACTCACACCTCTGAGACAGCAAAACTGTATTTGGGACATAGAAGTGGATAGAATGATGGCATCATTTCCCAACACCGAGGAAGCCAGGACTTTTCATTTTTAACTGCACTTCGAAAGCTTCAGAATTGTTCTGCTGGCTATCTGCAATTTCATAGGACCTTCTTTTGGCAGTAAACGTGAGACTAAGCACAGGTTCTGCACTGTTTCTACTTCAGTTAGCAATATAGATGTAGTGTGCAAAAAATGAGCTAATGGTTAAAATCTCGATATTTCCAAAGAAACACACACAAAACCAATCCAAATCAGGCCAGAATGTAGCCCTTTTATGAATTTACTTAGTACAAGATGACATTGGTCAAGCTGCCTTAAGTAGCAATTAACTTCTTACAGCACAAAAGTGTGCTGTAAGCATCAACGCCCTGTGGGTTTCAGCTAGCCTTAGACCATGGAGAATTACACCACAGGACATAGTTTGAACATTTCTTTCAGTTTGTGCAGACTCTACCTGCTTTTGCATTTCAGATCCTGCCAGTTCTGGCTGCACAGCTGTGGATTTTAAAGGCTATTTTAACTCAGGTCGTGGCTCTGAAGGGAGATGTATAGCACAACTGAAGGTGCTGTGGAAGCAAAGAACAGGTACGTATGTGATACTGATTTAAACAAGCAATGCTACTGAAGACACATTTGTGAAACTATGGTCTTTGAATAGCTGCATTCGATGCTGTCCAGAGACTGCAGTTTAAGGTAAGAAACACCCTGAACTAAGTGACCTGCCACTCTCCATGTAGTTGGCTTATGCTGTGGATGGATATTGGTGATTTGGGATGGTAGCTGTAACACTCCTAAAGAAAAATGCTGCCATCCATCCTACTCCTGGGGGCAAGGACACCCCCTTGCAGTTTTATTTGAAGAAATTTGTTGGAACTTCACAAACTTCCAAAAACCTGAAGGTCAACTTTATGGGCTGAAGACATGGCTTACAACTTGCATTAAAAGTCATCACAAAAAGATCGCTTTTGGTGTGGGGAAAGGGAATTGTTCCATACATACTGCAGGAACATACAATTAAGCAAGCTCCTAACAAGGGATAAAACACCTGCAACTTAGAAAAAGGTTGAAAATGGTCTAGGCTTTTCTTTCTTTTTTTACCTTTTTTTTTTTTAAGCAAACTAAGCAGAAAATGGAAAGAAAAACTTCATTTCAAGAGAGGAGTAAGTTGTAATTATCTGACTGCTCAGCCTAGTTCGTAGTTTCCCAGCTGATGTGAACTGTATTCACTGCAGCAATTACAGGTAATTTTATCTGCAAATTGTACACCAAATTCTGCTGAAGCTCTCCATCTACCCTACAGAGCACCTGAATACGTCTTGCAGCTGAGCAGTGCTTCTATGAACTCTTGTCTATAGAAGAATAGTTTTAAGAAACAATCAAAATCTTGAATCTGCAAAAGCCAAGCAAAATATTTGTGCTAGGCCAGGATGTAACCCTTTTGTTAATTTGTCCAGAACAAGTTCTACCCTAACTTGTAATTAACTACAGAGGTTATTCTAACTTTGAGGCCACCCTACACAGCACTTAACAGTGCTTCTGTAACTGCAGTATGCAGAAGGAATATTTTAAGGCAGTAACATTCCACAAGTTTCAAAGTCTGGGTGGGATGACCAACTTACACAACTTCCAAATGCTGAGCAGAGAGCCAAGAGGAGGCAAGAGGACAATAAGGGGATAGGAAAAAACACATGCAGCCTTGGCTTATAACTTCTATACCAATTAGCTATGCAGTCAGACCTAACTCTACGAAAAAGCCTGAGATACCTGAGAGATCCTCCTAACCGGTGTCCTGCCTGGCTGTCTGTCTCACAATCTGAAGAAAGAAAATGAGCAGCCACTTAACTGATGAACGTAACTTCACAATGAAAACAGAGAGCCAAGAATTGGAGGAACGTCACCAAGTTACTTTCTCAATTTTGTGTCTTCATAGGTTATCTTCCTCAGCTTCTGAACATGTCTTGCAGTTACCTGTATGTAATACAAGGTGCGAAAAGAATTTAAACACCAGATGTGTTTGCAGTAAAATCATCCTTACAGGCATGAAACCTCAAAGACTGGATTTGTAGTTAGTAATTGGTGAAGAAACAGTTTAATGGAGAATGGTCACAGACTGCTCTATAATGAATCAGGTCCTGTTCACCTGGAGACAGGAAAACATCCACAGACAACCAGACAGATGAAAGAAAGAATAAAATGTGATAAAGCATCACATACAGAAAACACTGTTCTTCTCCAGACTTCAACAGCTGTTAATTCCTCCCTTCCATTTTAACCAAGAGTTAGGCATGATTTACCCATGGACGCCAGCTGTAAAACGTGTATTCCTGGGAACCTGATGCTGCTGTTGCATGTATTGGCCCAACCCTTTCCACTGACAGAAAGAAACAAGCCCACAGCCCTGCCTTGAGGGGGTAATCCTTCAGTTCCTCAAGATTCAGGGAAACCTTCTACCTCTCTGTTTATTCTAGAACGAAATAGAGATGACAATGATTTTCCAGAAGGGGAAAGCTCCAAGCCTTTTAGACATACTAAATTTAATACAAGAGCTAGCAGTAAACCCCAAACCACACAATTTCTCCACTTTTGCTCATGAAGAAAGAAGCTCGTTTTGAGTGAACAGAAACATGACAAATATGAGAGTATTTCAACAAAATGCATGAGTACCTTCCCAGGTACGGAATAACAGTATGAACCTACCAGCAGAAATCCAGGTCTTTTTTTTCAGTCCTGCTCCCATACTGTCACTCCCAGGAGGACACATGCTGAATCCTTCTGTTCCTGAAATCCAGGACTTGTAGCATCTTCCCTTAGCAGTGGAATTGTAAAGTGCTCAGGAACTGACCGAACCTACTGCAGATGAAGACGGGGAAAGGCAGATTCTCAGGACTATTCTGAGGATGCGCCAGAGGAACAGGGGTATGGATTAATCAGAGATCTTCACTCCAATGAATTTCCTCTGAAAGGGTTAAAAGCACATATTTTAACTACACACCTACTGCCCTCAGGCTAAATCCTCAGGCAAACCTTCAAGCACATAAACCCGCTCGCTCTTAAAAATAAATCCAAGATTAGCCCATGGTTTGAAGTGATAAATTTTTATTTTAGGGAAAAAAAAAAATAAAAAAAATCATCCCAAAAACATTCCGCTATTGCAGTTTGTAAAATGTTCACTGTTTGCAGCAGAAACAGTTCACAAGTCAGAACTCAAGATTCAAAATAACATTGTGCAAAATAGTACTGGCATAACTACACATAGCAAAGAGACGAGTGTAAATCAAGAATTCCATTGAAATTAGTGGAGCCGCTCCAGTTTTACACCAGTGTACATCACCTCAGAATAGGTCCTTTTTGCAGAACATCCCTGGAATTCCTCTTGCTTACAAAAATCGCCTTACATGCAACAAGTAACCTATGAGTACAACATATGCAAGAACACCTCCACAAGTTATCACAGTGTAATAGAGGAAAACGTATCAGCCGATTTCATACAAAGGCAAATCTAATGGCAGTTTTGGACACCCCTTGACTGCTACCCTCAAAAATTGCACATTTCAAGAAATGAAATAATTTAGAATAAAGACAAGCAATATTCCTCTTTAACTATCAGTACATTGAGAATTAGGGTGGACGAGGAACCAGGAAGGTTTTTATCTATTGTTTTTTAGCTTACTAAATCCTCCCAAGAGAGTTGTTTCAAAAGGAATTTGTGTAAGAAATGCTAACTTGCAGTGTTATTAGGCCAAGTCCTCGTCTGCAATTCAGATAGACCTATCAATGCTACAGAAGTCTCTGTAGTCAAATACAAATCCCAATGAAGAACTATTAAACAAAGACCATACCTTAAGCATTTACTGATGACATGCAATGAAATCAAGCAAGCAGTAACAGGACTCCATTTACATTTGGAGCATTTGGAAAAAGACTGTTGCAGTTTAGTTAGGGCACAGGACTGGAATTTCACAGAACACTTGTGAAGAGTTAACATTCTCTCTCCACATAACACGCAAAGCAACAGTTTCAAAACAATGCATCTGGGTCATTCTTTGTATGACCAAAATGTTAAGAGCAGAACTGATTTTCAGAGTTGCTTAACACTCATAAGCTCATGTCAAGAAAATATACAGGTACATCTCGCAGTAAGTGGTCATTCAGTTCTCCTGCACACCCGGGTTTAGAAATGCAATTCCGTAAGAACTCTTTGATCATAATGAAACTAGTTCCTCCACAGTGCTTTTCACCTCCCTAGGTTAGGAAAGATACATCTTCTATTGCCTTTCCTAAGAGCCAACATTTTTATTATAATACATGCCAACCTCTAAGGGTTTGGGTCTAAGCCACAACATCTTTAGGCTGTGACATTTGATGAAATGCATACACTTAGATTGTGGAGTTATAAAGAGAAAGCACAGTCCTGAACTCCTCAAGTATCTGATTCTTTTATGTCCAGGGTCTTTTTTGCAGATCATATTCATGAGAACCAGTAAGAATGACACACAGGATTTGCTCTGGAGGTACATGCAAGCACACACCAGTTCTAGATGAGAACAAGCTTGCAAGTCTGTCCATAAAAAAAGAACAAAGATAGACCTTTACAAACACCAGTCCTGCCTCAAGCCATAAAGATAAAAGGAGCAGACCTACGCAGACTGTATGTGTGCGTGCGCACAATGAGTCAAATGGAAATCAAGAAGTCACCCTGCAGCACTGATCTTTGTAACTGGTGACTTTGTAACTCTGGTGACTTTCCATGCATTTACTTTCACCTTCACAGTTTCACAGAAAAGCTGTCAGATACTCAGCAAGGAAACATGGACATCGCTGGCAGTGAGTTACTGTAAATACATCAGCATTTCAGAGATGGCAGGGACAGAACATAGTACTTCAGCCAAGAATTATTGCTGTACCACTGAATTCTATAAAACCCAATAAGCAACAAGAAGTTAGCCTGAGGCAGAAGAAAGGTTAATGGGTACAACTTTTTTCTCTTCCCAAAAGACTCAGCTTCAGTGTTTTCTAACAGATTCTGAATTACAGAAAATTTTTGAACAAACCAAAAAATAGCCCTGAGACTAAATATACCTTTTAAGAGCTGCTATTGCTTTACATAAATCAAACACAGCAATCATTTACTTCCACAGTATGCAGTATTTACTTTTCACTCCCTTTTTTTCCTCATTTGGGATATGTATGTGCAAATAAGAATTTCTTTCCAAGACATATATACTCAAGCATTATCTGTTACTTTTCCAAGTACTTAAGTTTGTTGCTATAGGAGCATGGCACCAAGCAAGACAAGAACGGCTGAAGCAGGTCAAACTTGAACAACGTCCTCTCCCCTTGTGCCTTGAGTGTTTTAAAAAAGGGTATCAATAGCCATAGCTGCCACCACAGACCTTCATTACAATAATACCTCCCTCCTTGTGACTTGTGTAGAATTTACAGCTGGAGGAACACCATTTAGTACATCTCCAAATGAACTGTCAGTGTTAGTAAGCACTGCCACCAGCCTTTAAGTGTGGCTAGAAGTGTGAAATACCAAGAAAACAAGAATATCAAGTGTGTCAAGTTGTGCATAAAAATAGACCTCTTTTCTTACGCTACAAAGTAGGCAATCAAGGAACTGACTAGGTCTATGCATAGTTAGGATTTAAAGTATGCCAAAAGGACTTGAACTTCCAGTAAAACTGTGCTTGAGTAATGCATGGGTCAAGCCCCCAAAAACCAGAATATCTCACTCTATAAATAGAAGAACTTCAAAAAAGCTCCATGTACACTCAAATTGAAATTGATTTAATTACTTTATCTAACAGCTCTGCTATGGCACAAGACAGCACATAAAAAGTTTAAGGCTAATTTTTGTATGCACATGTGTAAAAGCTGGTCTTGGAACAAGAGCTGTCATATTTTCTTAATTGTGAGTCTTTAGTATAGATTCATAGTAAAGTAGAGCTGCCACGGCAATGGTGGAGTTGTGCTGCATATAAAAAAGACTGAATGTTGTCCTGAATGCAGTTTTTATAAAAAGCAAAAACCTCACGCATTTATGTTTGTTTTTTATCAGAGCAGCTCACTAACTTGTACAGTACATTGCCCAGTAACATACAACGTAAACTACCAAAGAGATACTCAAGTACTACAACAGGTGCAAAAGAAAGTCCTAGGGTATGAAAGCCCACTGCTATTTGGAGAGTCACTCTGTGATGAAAACAAACATTGGAATGCAGTTTTGGTGAAGTCAGTTAAGCCTCAAGGCTGTAGTAAAGACTGTTCGTTAACTTTAGCCCTTTGGTTCTTAACCATTCAGTTAAGATCTCCTGATAAAGCACTAGGCAGTGTGGTATTGACGGAGAAGCTCTTTACATACTACTGTTATAGAAACAGAAAACAGACTTACAAGAACTTCCTTCACCGGAATGATCTGATCTTCCATGAATCCAGTCATACCAGGTTTGAAAAAAAGCCTATCTAAAGCAGTAAATTTTAGACTTCAAATTGCACTGTAACTGTTTCAGAATAAACTAATTAATATCCACCAAACCTAGAAAGAATTATCAACTGGCCAAATTTGATGCACAAAGCCACTTATTTTAAAACTCTGTCCCTCAACTACTTCTTCAATATAAATCAGAGCTGCTAATTCAAAACGGAGCTGCTACTTCAAAACAGAGCTTTTCAGTCCCATCTGCACAATCCTATCTATTTTGATGGGAAGATGGACAGTAAACCAAATTCTGCTTGTTTGCTAATTTAACATGTCTAATATTTAAACACGTTCTGGTACATTTTTGTTTAATGAATTTTTGCAGTATTTTAAACAAGGATTAAGTATACCATCTAGTGTGATTTACTCTTACTTGCTGCGTAAAGTACATTGCTATCATTTATGTAGAATTTAAAGGAACAGGAAACTTGCATAAAACCCCACAACTATTATACGCACAGGTATGCAGTCTGTTTTGGTTTTTCTCCCAAGTGAAATGTCTGCAACCAAATTTAGCATATTAAGCACTGAATTAATTTTTGTATTTACAGTATCATCTTTAAACAGATGCAGTTATGAGTGGACCTGAGTATGCAACTGATCCATGGAAGCTATGCATATGCAAGCCGGTGAGAACTGCTCACGTGTAACAGACCAATATTCAGACCCAGAGACTGTCCACAACGACACTTACTTTGAAATCACTGAATCTAACTCTGTAAAAAAGGTACAAGGTAAACTTGTTTTGTAAGTTGATACAGCACTGGTAGTCAGGTCACTGCAGGTTTTTTGCATATCTGTATTGTATTTTTCCTGAAGTTTCCGTTTGCAATTGCCTTTCCACCCATTTTCATCTTTCATTGTAATTTCAAAGGAACCATAAACTGCTGTATATCAGGACAGACCATGTATTAAAAAGATCCTCTGCTTTACATGCCAGCCCAAGTTGCTGGTCAAAAAGGGAGAATGTATCTGCTGCTGTAAATTTCTGTGTAACAGATACCACACCTGACAAACCATCAACTTCAACAGACACACAAAACACCACTATGACAACAGGGAGGAAACCATGCACAGATATTTCAGTATTATGTGGCCAAGGTTTATAATACAGTGATGAGTCATGTCAGAGCAAATTTGTGCCAAGAGTGATTAACGATTCAGGCTGACGAACTCTGTAAATAGCCAAGCAAGCCTCTAAGAGGCAAGTGGCATATCTTCTGCAAGAAACAATACTGAGTAAGAGGATAACATTTTTTTCTTCACCCCTGCACAAAAACCTTATGGACAAAGAGAACAACACTGGGGCAAGTGCTCTACAATGCAATTTTCCAGCCAACAAACCAACATTGGTGGGAATTCCGTGCAGGAAGGAGTTTTAAGAATGTGACTTACCTGAAAAGCAAACTTCCAATACCAAAAAAACATACACTATATACTAACACTGCTTTTTGAATACTATTCTGTTTCAAAAGTTTCAGACATATTATCTTATTTAGTTTAGGGCTGAGGCTGTTCAGCAAGGTCACATAATTTGAGACTGCTGAGATACTTCAGCAATCCTTTGGTCCCAGCAGCTGTAAAACAGCCAAGTAAAAAAGAACCTTCCCTACAAAAAAAAACAAAACCCAAAATAAAATGGGGCTGGGGGATCGTCACCAGGAAAGTGTCTTCTAAACACCACCTGCTATGCACCAGAAAAGGCAATTATTGTTACAAAATACACATTTTCATACAAAAGACATCTTGCAAAACCATCTGATTGCCCCTCCCTCTGCATATTACAATGGTAACTGGGATCAGCTGATTGGTCTTGAGATTTTTGTTTCAGTGGGAAAAAAGTCAAAGGACACACAGCATCACAACAACTGGTCCTTTAAATGGCAAAGGAGTATGACAGTCTTTTTCACCAGTGTTTAAAAAAGTAGGAAAGAAACAGAACCGGAGTCTTCATAAGCAGAAAGTGCAACAGAGTATCAGCTGCTGCGTCCTCCTGAACTTCTCAATGTGCTACCAAACTACCAATTATACAAAGAGTTCAGTAATGACAGTGCCATAAATTGTTAAAACAATGCAACTTGTGTGATCAGAAAGGTCCAGTTAACTGGTTCCAATTTTTTCCCAGTAGTTGCCCAGAAAAATGTCAAGACAATCTAAATCTATCCTTCAGCTTCCTCAATAGGTCCGGATTGCTGGAGTATAGAGGTCTGTGGTATTATTGTACTTGTTCCACGAGAGATCCTGTCTTGATCCGTGTTTGTCGACAAGGAGGCCATAGAAATGGGCTGTAACAAGCTGGGTGTCATGCTGGAGGAGACAGTCAGGCTGTGTGTAGTGCCCTTAAGTGTGAGATCCTGTGTTGGAAGAAGTGGCTTGAGGATGCTGACAAGACAGAAAGCAGAGCCACTTTTAGGAATGAAATTCACTTTGTTCTTGTCAGGGCAATAGAAGGCTGGAATTTCATGCAATGGCTTTGGCCTAGAAATAAAATACACATAGCAGTTTTAAAATGACATTGAACCACCAAATTCTGTCAATGGCAAGTATATATGGCTGAAGACATCAGTGGAGACAAGCTTACAGTTAAACTTGGAAGTATTTCACCTACACAATAATGCCTTCATGACACTTGTACCACATGGCAAATGGCAAGGCAGTTTAAACTGCTTCTTTACATATACTATGAGATAAACAACACATTCTTAGGGCAGGCTGTCTCTTAATTTGAGGAAGACACTAAGTTCATGTTGCAGATCACAAACCCTGTCCACAAACTGGCATATCCAATATATGAGAAAGCATTCTCGATCGTGTTCTCCAGAAACTTTCACAACCCAACACATTCTGCCCCACCCCAACACTCTTTATACACCAAGCCTTGCAAGAGAAAGCTGCCATAGCCATGTTTCTATTATTGTATATCTTGGAGCTGCTCATGATCATAGTGGGATTCCCTTCCCTATACTTCTGCCTTCTTTGCATGTCCACCTGAGTGCGGCCTGAATCTCTGTAAAAGATAAGCCCACCTTCCTTAAAAACCCAGTGCAGGGAGTAGATGTAGTATTCTCAAAGTGCCATTTATGATTAAGTACCTGTAGCCTGGAAAGGAACCTCCCCTTCTCTTACATGTGTATGTTAGATAGCTGAATGGACTTCTATCTTCATTCTACTGCGCCAAATAAGCTAATCTTTCAGTATACTCATGTAGAAGATACTTCTACTCTGAAAAGTAATTCTGCTTGTGAAATAGGATATGTTTCCATGTTAGCTGATTCTCTGAGTGTCCAGAAAAGCCAAAAATCCATTTGTAATTTTTAACCCCAAATGAAAATCCTTAAAACTCCAAACAAATAATGGTAAACAAAGGCTGAGGTTTAAATAGTTACACTCATGTATTCCATGTACATGTGGAATGCAAGCGCCAAATGCGGAAAGGATTTTTGCATGTGACTGCAGCATCTACATAAAGACTTCTGTAGAAGCCTGTCTCATTGTACAGCAGACCAGTCCTACCGTTATGCAACAGGGACATCCCTAAAGAAATGCAAATGCAAGTCAAGTTATAATAAAGTATGTTCCTGAAGCAAGTGAAGACTATCCAATCCATTGGCAACATAGCTTTCGCAGTCTAACTTAAGTTGCTGTAACCCTTCCTACATTGCTATGAAGAGACCATAAAGAACTCTCAGAACCCATTTTCAGCAATCAGAGATGGAAAATACAAGCCACCTATAATTTTTAAAATTACTCTTTACACTAGATTAAGCAGAACTAGCCATTGTTGAAACAATATAGGCATAAGAGTATTATAAACAAATTATGCTTCCTGTGTGATGAAATGAGGTTTTTAACTACAGGTTAAGAGTCTTGCATACAACTAACACAAGGGTATAAAACCTCCACTAAAAACAAGAATAAAACATAAAATCCCCAGAATATTTCCAAATGACAATAGTTGGCGTTTTCACAATAACCAAAGCATCAAATACTTAGGGTCAAATTTACTCATCTGTCACTAGAGGTTTCACAACTACACAGACATAGCTGAAAAGAACACGGTCTTCAGAGTCTAGATTACAATGTGCGTGTCAAGTCATGACGTATTAGCTGATACACCTGTATTACAGCTTCTTATCACTTGTGGTTATTCGAGTTCCTCCCCCACTATCTACCAGGTAAGAGACAACCCTCTCAAGTTATGCTGGTTTAAAAAGTCTCTCAATATGCTGATTTAAAAAAAGAATCCAGCAATAAAATGTACTCATACATGCCACTATCTAGTCACACAAAACAGAGATCAGACTGTTAGCATGGTATTAGTAACTGGATCAATAATTTTGCTCCAACACAAAATCAATAAACAAATGGGTAACTCTGAGTATTTCTTGTTTAGTAAAGATCAACTTACAAGCTTTCCTCAAACACTTTAACCTTTTCACAGCCCTCTGGAGGTTCACGCTTGAACATGTAGCTGTTGTTGGGTTTTGGTGAGGTAGCATATTTTGGCAAGGGAGAATTATTCCCATTCTCTGAAGGAAAAGAGTTTTTCGTTACTTTAATGTGTTTCACTATAAAAAACGCCAATAACCCCAATCTTTACATGCCCCCCAAACTGATACCACTTCATTACCAATGATATAAAAATCAAGAAACGTTTTCATTTGCCTCCAAGTCCATTTGCAAATAAGGCTTATTATCTCAAGCACCATTTCTCCTTACACTATTTTCAGGCTCCTATTCAATCTCTGTTTATTTCTAGACACTTCTATTTTGTAACTTCAAATGTGAATCTATGGTCCTGCAGTGCCACAATCCAGTCAAAAGAAATGGGCAGAAACCATGTTCCTTAAAAACCAGAAAAAGTTTATGTTGAATTATAAAATTTTTCTAGATTAACTCAGAATACTTCTGATAAAAGACTAATCAAAAAACACCCCAAACAGTTGAACTTTTATGGGTGCATGTATGAAGTGCTAGAAGGTTGCCCATTTTGTCTGAGATCACGAAGAATACCTGACACGAGCAGCAGGACTAGCCTACTTTGCTGTTCCATCTGTTGCTGTACACACTAGCTTCTCCAGCTTGCTTAAAATACTTTAATCCATTATTTAAAAACAAAAACTTGTTTGGGAAGCACATTCCTCAGCTACATCTATCCAGCTTCAATTACAGAGCACTAGACATGTGTGCACACACAGTATCTGGAGCCATTTCTCCATGGATGTGGGAAACAAACCCCTTCTTTTACAACATGCTCGTGCACATCACAACAGGTTGCAGTTTAGCACTGTTGAGTTTTTAGTTACGCAGTACCTTTATCTCTGGAATCAGCAAGAGGATCATCTGTAGAACATGGACTTTCTTCACTGCCTTCATTAGAGATGGTAAGAAACGAGGCTGGAGATACTGACTGGGAGCGGCTGCTGTTGTTACTACTCCTGTCTGCTCCACCAGGTGTTTGGGTATCAATGCTGCGAGTACTACTACTACGCTGAACCAGCGGAGGTGGTGCACGGTGCCCATCTGGAATATCTTGAGGCTGGTAAAAAATAAAATGTATCAGATGCCTGGCTCTTGCCTGGTTAGCAATTTCTTCAAATACAGTAATGCTGAGGGTTTTTCAGGTTTCATAAAGTTGTTTGAAGTAGAAAATTTCATTCATTACACAAGACTCCAACAGAAAATAAGTCAGATTTGGAAACTAAGGACAACAGTTTTCAAGCTTTCACAGAATCACAGAATTGCTGAGGTTGGAAGGGACCTCTTAACATCACCTAGTCCAACACCCTTGCTCAAGCACACTCAGCTAGAACAGTCTGTCCAAGACTGTCCAGCCAAGTTTTGAGCACCTCCACAGACAGTGATTCCACAACCTCTCGGAGCAACTTGCTCCAGTTCCAAGCATCCTCACATATCTGAGGGCTTGACGGAGAGAGAAAGACAGGAAGGTGTCTTTCTGGTGTTCAAACTGAATTTAATGTTCTTAATTTAGGCTCACTAACTCTTGCCCTCTTCAGCACTACTGAGAAGAGTCCAGCTCCCTCCTCTTCCATCCTGCACATCAGACCATCCCCAAAGCTTTCTCTTCTCAAGGCTGAACAGTCCCAGCTCTCTCAGCCTTTTCTCATATGAAAGATGTTCCAGTCCCTCCATCATCTTCATGGCCTGTATTTCTGATACTCTAAATTTACCTCTAAAACCAACTAAAAGTAAAATGAAAAGTTAAAAATGGGCAAGTTATGCTTCAACTGGAATGGAGACAGTTCAGCATGGGCAAAAAGAAGAAAAAGTTACTACAAGAACTCTCAAAACAGACCTTTGTCTTGTCCTGTTTTACTGAGATTTCTTATTTTACTGGAAAACTATTATATCACAGTAACCACAGCGGAAAAGGTTCAGATTCAACTCTTCATTTTGCTTTCCAAGAGACTTTTCAACTACCTTTATTAAAGAAAGCAAAATGAATTCCAGGCAAATTGCACTAAAAAACTGTGCAAAACAAAGCTTATAACTGAAAAAACTCAAAGCAAAACCAAAATAATAGAAAACAAATATGGTGGCAGATACATACAACAAGTTGTTCCTCTTTGTCTCCTGTCTCCTTAATTATTATCTCAATCTCCTGATTCAGTCCTTCCACACTGTTTCGGAATCGTGATCCTGTTGATTTGGCAATAGGTATCACAGGAACAAGAGCACTCTTTGGGATGGGAGCCTGAGAAACCAGTGAAAAAGCAGTATAGATTTACTTGCAAAACAATTACTAATTCTACTTGAAAGTGAACCTTTAAACAAAACACATCTAGACCTCAATATCAAGGATTTACATAAAACTATAGTGATAGTGTTAAAATGGACGCCTTAAGCAAAGAAACAGAGTTCCCTTGTTTCAAATCTAATTTCTAGCAGGAAAAGCTTTCAACAATCTAGTTTCAAGACTTCCCTTGGTATGGTCTGCCTCCAGCTCAACACTTGACAAGTAAAAATTTAACAAACATTCAAATATAAGTAATTTTGAAGCCTTTAAAATATATTCACATTCCTTCTGAAATGAGCCGTACCACAATTTCAGTTCCTTCACTGTTGGATTTACCACTTGTTATTTCATTTAAAACATATTTTAATGGAAATCTGCTGTCACTTACAGCAACAGACACATGCAGAAGGAAAAGTATTCCACAAATGCAAGATTGCACTATGCTAGAAACGAAGACCAACACAGTAACTATGTGTATAAGGTTGACAAAACAATTCAGGAAGTCTTCCACAGAAAGAATAAAATCCCAAACCCAAATGTTAATACACAGAACATTTTAAAAATCCAGTGTTTCCAAGTGTGCATGAAAACTCCATTCTCAGAAAACACATTACTGAAGTTTTCCAAAGCCCCTTTTGGTACACCACAGCTTCTGGAGATTTCCCATCTTCTCCATTAGCATCCTCCCCCCTATTAAAAAGCCATGCTATCAGAACATTAGAAAATTCTGCCCTGAACTTCAACACAGACTCTTGCTGGGTACTACTATAGACAACAGAACATGTCCTGCAAACATTTAGTTCAACTCAAGGGACAGCATGACACTTAAAAGTCACAGTAGAACTCCTGTGTAAAATTCCTAGACTCTATGGCCTACTGTGCTGTGATTGAGAACATCTCCTCTGCTGATGGAAGGACACTAACATTATCACCTGGTCTTCAAAGTGATGTGTGTTTGTTGGGGTTTTGTTTTGTTTAATTATTTATTATCTTATTTATTTGTTTGGCTGTTTTTCCCCTCTAAGTATCAAGACCATGCACAGACAGGCACCAAAGCATTGTGACTTCGCATTCAAATTCTCAAAAAACATACAAAACTTGTCTAGCAGAAAAACTACCTTAGAAAGATTAATGTAAACAAGAGAATTCTAAGTGCAGATCATAATGCACACTATGCTCACACTTACTGAAGTGGCAAAACTTACAAATCCTATTAGTTTTGCTTCACTGACACATTAAGATAGCTATTGACAAAGAGGCTTGCACAGGGACTACAAAAGCTTCTGTTCAGGAAATGCTTGTGACTGTTTATGTCTACAAAAGCTAAGCATTCTCATCATGGCCAAACTTGAAAACACTTTCACATGTCTTGCCCAAAGATGAAAAAGAGAAAACAAACAACTGGAAAAAAGCACAGAATTCTGAGAAACCATTCTGCTACAAACAAGGCCTTGGATCAACAATCCAGGAAACTAATACAGGTCAATATCCGGTCATAATACAAGTATATCAGCACAAGCTTAGGCACTAATAAAGACTTTTATAAACCCAGTTATTAAATATACACATTCTTAGACCAAACTGTACTTGTTAAAAAGTAGAAAACAATGATGCTTGTCTAAGGCTTCAGCAGCCCTTAGCAAAATGGGGAAATTCTCCATCTTTTAAATACGATTGCCTAGCACAACAATTCCTAAAATAACAGTACTGTTCGAAGAGCTCGAAGTAGAAAAAGCACAAGCTGCTTCAATAGAGTTCATTACGGCTCAATACAGCATGTTTCACTTCCAAGAGAAATCATATTCTGTACCTGACAGGATGATTTGTTAATCCAGAGTGGTGAGGGTAGAAAGGGAAGGAGGTACCATTACAGGGGTGGAACAACCAGCCTCAAACCAAGAACCTTTCTTTGAAATTACAAAGAAATACTGCCTTCAAGGAGGTCTGCATGGAGCTGATCCCTGACATACAGGAATAGGCTACAGGAATTAGGCTATTTATCTGCGTATTTGGGACCATGCAAAGTGACGCACAGTGCCAAACAGAGGATAGTAATTACAGTGTCCACATAATAATACACTGTCATTGAGCGTTGGTGTAGGACAGTTAACAGTCCTCAGACTTGCACGCATGTTCACAGGTATTTTAGGAAAATGCTCTAGCTCTTCTAATTTTTTCAATAGCAATGGAACTTTAAACAGAATCCAAGATCTTTTGATGCTTTTGGATATTAACATCAAACCATCACAAGGTTGAATGCATTGTGGCAATTTCACTTTAAAAATGAAACACTATCTATGTAAGCAGGCAATAGTGACACAAAGAAAAAGCCCACACTGCATGCAGTTGGTCTCAGTATTAGTGGTTGCTTAGGATCAATATTTAATCAATTGACATTAAGCACACATTCCACCCAGGAAAATGAAAGGGAGGAGCTTGATGGTTCATAGCGTCAAACAGCAGCAGAACATCAGCCAAGTGCACTGAGGACAAAAAAGATTTTGAAAGACCTAATACATTTTTCCTTGGCTCTGGTCTCAATTTTAGTTTCTCCACTACACTAACACTGAGAATAAAGGAAGATCCCATGGGCTTGATTTCTATTTACAGATTTAGAATTATGCAATTAATTTAAAAATCAACATTCTCAGAAGCATCCCAAGATCACCTGAGGGGGCTATGACCTTTCTGCAAATCCTGCTTCCTGTAAAGAGAGGCAGAATGGAGCATTTCTAGCACCATGAAAAGACATACAAAAAAACATTCATTTGCTCTGGAATTCTTTCAGACTACATTTTTATGTAGTCAGCAGCAAGGACTTGGTTTCCTGATTCTGAGGAGAGGGACAGGAACAGCTAACAAGCTTCTTCTACAGAGATTGTGTGCATTTCTTCCTTTAAACAAAAACCATAGGGGAAAGAAGCACAGTCATCAGTTGGAAGCTTAAGTGGCAAGACTCACTGTTAAAAACCTGGTAAAACTCCAGAATGATGGCAAGGCTTAAGTGTTCATTAGTAGGGAAGAAAACAGGAAATAAATCCACTGGAATTGCTTCTTTCAGTTTCAACTAGAAGAGTAAGCCATTTCCAAACTGTTAAACAGAGTTTACCTGGTCTCTGTGAAGGGATCACCAAGGCTATTTCCTAACACATTTTCTCATCCTTGTCAGGAATCAAGCTCCTTGAGCTCAGAAATCTTTACGTGATCCTCTAGCATCAACAACTACAAGTTTCCTTCAAGTCAGGAATGTAAAAAAAAAATTCTAAATATTCTAATCACTAACTGCAAGTGTTTCCACACAGTCCTTCCACAAATCATGAAGGAAGTGAGCTGCTGCCAGAAATCCTAGTTTAGCAGTTCCCTAGAAAAGAATGAGAAAACCTAGGAACTTTGCCCTTGATGCCTACAGTTAGATTTTTATTCTGACTTAAAAAGCAGCCTCTAAATGCTGTTAATCTAAACCCTTCACTTACTCTTTTTGAAGCTTTCTGTAACTTCCCCCCATCACAAGTAGCTCAACACAGCTGGCACAAAATTTACCAAGAAAAAACAATGGTTTGGTTTGTAACACAATGCTGGAAAAGCTGCTTTGCCTCAGTTTGTGTTTTATAGTCTGTTTCACAAGACCAAAACCTCATTATCTCTTGTGCAATATTTTATTCACATACTCTAAAATTTGGCAGAATGCAAAGGACCTCCATACAACAAGTAAAATTTCATGGGTATAATAAAATAATTAAGATGCAAGAAAAATATTCACATACATAATTTGGGGTAGTATACATACCCTATTGTATACAGAGTAGTAACACCACTGTTCATTTTCAAAATTAAAACCCACTAAGATTACCTATACTAGAGTGACAACAGCTTAGTGTTCAGAAACCTACAGGTTTGTAGAATACCAAGCCAAACCTGTTAGACTGCATGTAATTCTCCAGTGTACTGAAGGGCTAACAACAAAAGTTCCTTAGTACATTATTTTTTTCCAGTTGAAATGCCTCAATTGCCCACGAGTACAGAACAAATCTTCAAACAAGTTCCACAAATTTGATTGAAATACCTGCATCAAGTATTTTGACCTTTTTTATAATGTGTCTCACCAATTTCCATAAACTTCGTGAAAAACAAAACAAACAAAAATATAGAAAGGAGTAGGTTCATTTATTTGTCTTTCATCTTTTATCATCTTGAACTGTCCTGACTTGAGATACAGCAGTCACTAAGATTAGCAGCAAGCTACACTGCACCTGTACTTCAATAAAGTGATGAAAATGTGGGAATTTGAACTTGAAACAGGCTGTGTAGGACAAACTGATCTTCTGTTTCACAGAAAGAGGAAGAAACAGTTTCTGTTTGAAGATTTAAAAAGTTTTAAAGACTAATTTCTAAATTGTTTCAAAAAATGTAATTCTAAAAAAATCCTAAATAGATCTAATAGCACAGAATTAAAACTAACAACAAACTGATAAAGGATCCGTGTGTCTGAAAGCCCATAATTTCCTTTGACCTGCTATCAAATGAGCTAAAAATACTACCTCTCTCTGAACCTGACCTCATTAACAGTCTTAAGATAAAACTAAAGCTGCACACAGAACATGGGGTGGGCTAGCCATCACAATTTAAGTGATTACTACTTAAAGTCTCAAGGCATAATAAACGATGGGAAAAAAATATAATTTTACACAGGCTGAATGAAGCCATCAAGAATATAAACACTATTAATACAGTACATAAAAATCCCATTGAATAGTCTTTTGTCAGGTAAGCTCTCCAAATCAGCTCATCATAGGATTAGACAAGTACTATTGTCAAGACACAAAATGTGATCAGCAAAACCTACAATTTTATTTGAGTGTATGATTTTACTACCAGCTTGCTCTGTGACATATTCTACATGCAAATTTATAATCATTACAGCAATGCGTGATGAGAAAGATAATCAATAGGTTTTGATTATACTTATCTGTCATCCTTTTGTAGAGGCTGCAGAATGCACATTAAAAGTCTTGCT
Source organism: Coracopsis vasa (assembly GCA_026283785.1). Taxonomy (NCBI): domain Eukaryota; kingdom Metazoa; phylum Chordata; class Aves; order Psittaciformes; family Psittacidae; genus Coracopsis; species Coracopsis vasa. The sequence continues at coordinate 9,834 of JANHGB010050587.1, read as the reverse complement.
TTAAAGAGGGATCTATCTGAAACTCTTCCAAAGTGGGAGTTCAAAGCCAACCCTGCCAAGTAACAATAAGATCCAGAACCCCATACACTAAAGGAAGTCGAAGGAAACAGATCTATTTCATAGAATTCATCCATAGCTACAACATATTTAGCAGTATGTGGTATTTCTAAGTTCCTTTTAAGACAAATAACCTTGAAAGGAATTAAAAACAGCAGTAGCTACCCAATATGCCTAAAAAGTGCAAAGCCTTACCTGGCTGTGGTTAATGGCTGCATGGTTACCATGAAATGGAGACTGTCTTTCCTTGTCACGATGATGCCTACTGCTGTGTTTGCTTCTCTGCAATTGTTGACGCAATTTTGCAATCTAATAAAGGAAAAATTACATTGGATTTCCCCAGATATATTCAGGAACACACAGTTACATCAACTTACTCCATCACTTCATTAAAATTCTTTACTACAACAATATATGTAATTATTGCCAGCACTAAATTAGACTCCAGTTATTGTGAACTTAAGCTAGCTGCCAGTTCAGCTGAAGCCCAGAAGATGCCTCTGGAGGTTTAATGAAAACTTAAAATACACAGAGTTTCAAAGTAGTCCGGTCACTGCTATATTTCCTCCTTTGATGAAGAATGTCACCTGCATTTCTTTCCCACCCATTCACATAAAAAAATTTAGTAGTCCTGTATTATTATACAAAATCAATACCAATTGAACATCAATTTTGTATTTTTACCAAGCCCAGTCTATACAATAAAACAAAGCAGTAAAATATTTGTGCCTTCCTGAAAACTCACAGTAACAGTGTATACTAGTAAAAAACCCAAAGATACCTCAAATAATAGCATTTCTGACCTCTTTGAGTTGACCATTGCTGCCCCATGATGCCGAATGTTTGTGCGAGCTTCTCTTCTTTTCTAAATATTCTTCAGCCCAGGCACTTTCTGTCTGCAGCAAGAAGATTACAGGATTAATTGAAAAAAAAAAAAAAAAAAAAAAAAAGGTAATTCTTACTTTCTGGCAGAATATCTTCAGACAAATTAGAAGAGAGAACAGTGTTGAGATTTGCTAGATTGAGAACTGTGAGGGAAAAATTGTTAGTGACTAGAAGCCTTTCTGACAAGTAAAACATTCAGAAGTTGAGTGAAATTTTGTAATTTTAAAACAAAATAAAACCAACAAAAAACACACAGAGAAAACCCTCAACTTTCAGACATAGTCTAGTACAGGAATGTGCTAGATTCCCTTCCAAATTATTGAGCATAAGGTAATATTAACAGCCAGATGTACCACAAGCTCTGAAGAACCAGCATGACAGTGCTGTATTTGAGTGAGATGGTTCATTTTATTTCCTGCACAGATGCTGATCTTCTTGCTTCTGACAGAAATGTTAGCAAGGATAGCTTGGTGTAAACATTGTGAAAACCTGCACCAGTACAGCTTCAAAGTCATGTTCTTGTCAGAAGAATAAGAAAAAGGCAGGCAAGACATATAAGCACCACCAGAGCTACTGCAAAGCAGTGAATTAATTTATTAATGCCTCAAAAGGCTTCAGATTCCTAGTTGTCTTAGGCCAAGCAGAAAGCAGCACAGGTAATACTTAGCTAGTTTCACTAGGCCAACAAAGTTATTCACATTTAACAGACAAACTTGCAAATATACTGCCATGAAAAAGTTCAGGGAAATACAAGGCATCGTTAAGACAAACTGTATTTACTTAAGGTAACAAAACACACAGGCAAGCTGCGATAACACTGCATGCTTTGTGGACAGTTTGTATTCCCACCTAACCATGACCAGAACTGCCTTCAAAAGTGGTGAACTGTAAAGGCTCTAAGAATAAGGATAACATCTATCAGGAATTTTCATTCAGTCACAAGAAATATACCTGATGAAGCAGGGTGAAGGATTTCTGGAAGCAGCTTACATAATGAAGGAGTAAATTCTTGTCAATTCACTATTGCCACAGAGCAGTTCTTAGCATATAGCAGTCACCTAGCTAACTCATCCTTAAAGGTCACTGATATCTCACTTTCTCCTACAGACAGGAACTTTGCCTCAAAACCTCCACATCTACAGTGCAACAGTTGTTCTTGTATGAGACTAACAGCTTGCAAACCACAAGATAATCTTACTTACTCCATCTGTACTCAGAACACAGAAACTCGCAAAGCCTTTGACAATGGGGTATTAATCCCCATTTTGCAAGGAGAATGGATGTGTAACTCCAAACATACAGGTTGCAACTCCCATTGTCTTCATAATGGCAAATCCTCCACTATTGGTAGTTTTTCATCTTCATCACTCCAAAAACTAACTAGGACAAATCTGAATAACTAAGTTTGTAGGGTTGCTTTGAAATTTCTACTTGATAACAATATTATACACCATTAGAACCTGTTTTGCCAGAAAAGCACTCACTTATGTTCATCATAAAATAGAATAATTGATAATCACCATTCCTGTGTATCAGTCTTGGTCTCGACAATTCCCAAATGTCAATCTGAAGTCTCATCCTATCTTCTGGCTTCTGGAACAGTAAGTTTTATCCACTAATTCTAACTACCCAACTCAGCATAACCATTATACTTGCCTGCAGGAATCTAATTAACACCCTAATCAGTCTTTGCATTTAATTTACATTCAAGACTTTGACTTAAGATTCAAGACTTATTTCATAAATTAATATATGATTCATTTTAAAGGATTTAAGGTTGCTTTGATGCTCATCCACAAAACAAACAGAAATCTTTATGGAGCAAGAGTAGATATAAGACACTATATTACAGGAAATCTTCATATCAAGACACAAATGTAATACTATTTTAGGAAGTCTCCTCCTATTTATTCCCCATATTTTGCTTGTAATACTTGTTTTCAAGAAACAGACCCAATAACCAATAGACAAAGAGGTTCTATTTCTCCAGATTCTTACAGTACTACTAGTTGCTTATTAGTTGTTACCATTCACAACATCCTTCTTCATGTTCTAGAATTACAAAGGGAAATGAGCTTAATCTATCACAGATGGTAGAACACTTAAGAAAAATGTCTTAGAGGCAAAATCTTTACAGTTGGAATTAAGTATTTCTTTAAGAATTAAAAAAATGCGAAGCAACTATCTCATTTTAACCTGTATTATGACATACTATATTTCAAACAGCCACAGGCAAAGCCAAACAGGTTTGATTCAAAGGGAAAAAGACAAAATATTACAAACACCAGTTACTTAAACCAGTATCTGTATGTAAGAAATCTAGCCTGACCCTAGGACACTCAGTAATACACTTACTCATCATCCAACAAACATCCTGAATGTACATAATTTCGTCTGGTTTTATAGACAGGATTCATCAAAATAATCAGTTGAAGCAGAAGTCTGATACACAGAAGTCTGTGTGACCTGGGATCTCTTACACACCTCTCAGCTATGACCTGTGGGCATCTCTATGAAGGCTTGCAAGCCGAAGTGTGTCACAAATTGCTGTCTCTTCCCAGACTGCTTCCTGGATGACTCTACTCCCTATGCCATAAACCCACGGAATCAAGATACCCTGCTTACTCAACTTTGAATTTTTTTATTTCTTATTAGATTCACTCTAAACTTTTGAAATCTCAACACACCCATTTCACATCAGACTTTGCAAAATCTGAAATTACACACTGGAGACAGAATATCTTGTAATTCAAACACCACATCTTCAGGACACTAAGCAATAAAAATGGAGAGCTTGTACTACTTTGAGAAACTAACTGTTTTAAACCACATTTTCAACTTGTCCTTAGCAAAAATGGTTGCTTAAGCACACCAGAAAGATCAAAACCAACAATGTCTCATCAGTGTCATATCAACACAAGCTTTGCATGTACATATTATGTCTGCATCCCAAAATTTTCTACCGATGTGATAAATTTTAATTCAGGAAGGCCAAACAGATCATTTGATTTCCCTCAGCAGTATACTAATATCAAGCACCACTAGACATATTCATTTTGCAGAAATATTCAATGCCCTTTACAGTCTTCCCACTAATTTTTGGGACTGTTTCCCTTTATTTAAGGAAGCCCCACTACAATTGCAGCTAGATGTGTCAGAATTGGAGGGGAAAAAAAAAAAAAATAAAATGAAAAATGTAAGCCAAAAAAGGATGCTATCTAATCTTGCTGGAGAATACACAGGTTAACTCAAATTAAACTGAAACTAAGCTGAAAGACATCAACTGAATATAGCAGGTACTTTGGCAGTACTATAGAAATATAATTATTTTGAAAAAGTATTACCCTAAGAAATCAAACATGAAAATAAATAGCTAAGTCACCCACATTGGTTTAGTTCTGCACTTTAATGATGCCTTTTAATAGCTTAGCATGAGCAGTGACACCTAGTATATCATACACCCCCTTCATCATCCTTCTCCTTTTACTATGATTTGCTTACCTTTTTCATCTCATCTGCTATCTATTTTTCCAATTCATTTTTCTGCACAGAAAACTTGTTCCTCCGCTCTCCTTTCTTCACCAGTTTCTATTTCCACCTTACCCACAGGGGCATATTCCCCTACAGAACACCTTCCTTTTCTACTGATCTGCTCTTTGAAATGTAGTCCTTTCCACAAAACGTTGTGGATCTTGAGAAAGCCATACAAGAGCAACCAACGCTGCAGACAGCTGCTCAACAGCCTACACATTTGAGTAGACAGCAGACTGTAACCTCCATGGATACATTTTTGTTACTGTTACCAACTTAAAGCAGGCTCAAACTCAAGCGTGTCCTACATGCTATCAGTTCTTTCACGCTTGTGTTCTTTGGAACTGAAGACCTGCTGTTGAAACCAGGCCTTAAGAATAGGGATTTAAAAATCTGCTGTTTGGCTCTTTCTTTATAAGTTAGAGATTTCCACTGCCAGACTGCATACAGAGAAGAAGAAGAAATGAAACACTGGGATATTTTATGGAAAAATCCATCTTCAATTACATCTGCATACAGAAGGATACTATGTAACAACAGCACCCTTTAACAGGAACGATAAAACAACTGTCATGATAAGTGTATCACTCTTGTAACACTAATTTCATTCGTTTGTGGTCCACTCTTTACAAGTGGCATAGGACCAAACCGCTAAAAGCTCATGAAATTTTGTCAATGAAGTTTATCAGCAAAAACATGTACTTTATTAATATTTTCCAGTTGAGCTAAATTTCAACATTATTCACTGTTCAACAAGGCAGCTCTTCAATGTATAATTCTACACTTGGTGCATATATCCCAGGTGAACATTTAAAGCCTTTTACAGCCTTCAAGAGGATGAGCAGCCTATCACAGAAAAGGCTACAATACTTTTCATACAGGCATTACAGAAGCCTTTTTCATTACATTTTAAGACAGACATTTATACAGGGAGTACCTAAGTTCTCTTGTATAAATTTAAACTAAATAGTAATTTACACCAGTGCAATCCAGTGTACCGCACACTACAAGAACAATGAGAATATAGATGTGGAATACACTAGGGGTTTTCTGAGTCAAGGAGAAAGTGGAACTCTTAATAGAAACTACAGTTCACACCTTTTCTTAAAGAATACAAATAATTCACATCCATAATAGCAAAAATAGGATCCCTGCAATTTGAAAGTGAATGTGAACTTGCAAGCAAGAAAGCTAAAGTGAATGTTTTCAAGGAATAAGCTTCTTACATTTAAATCTTGTCTTCACATTTAAATACTCAGAAGACAAAAATCAGTCCTACCTGTGTGGCTTTGTCTCTCATACATGGAGCAGCTTGTCCATGATTATCACGAGGCCACTGTCCAGCAAGGTATGGAGCAGCAAGCGTATCCAACGAGGAAGTCCGGCGAATATTATTGGAAGGGCTTGATGAAGGTGGCCTTGATTTGTCAGCTAGAATAAGAACACTTGATTAGAAAGCAAGCAAGACAGAGAACTTTATTAATTGCCTACAATAAATCATATCAAACCAGAACTATGTTATTAACTATACAATAAGACACTTTTAATATAGGAAATAAGTTTGCCTTTCCAGGCTTTATTTAGTTTTAATAAGCAATTAAATGTGTTTTTATGGTTGCCTTAAGAACATTCTTATGTCTCAAGTGCTGCACTGTACTCACACACCACCATTTATTCCCTCAAAGGTGCAAAAGTTACTGGATTATTAAATGATGAAGGCTTGGAAGAAATAAAAATACTTAAAGTTTCCTCATATATAAAAGCTAACAAAGAAAATCTGTGATGACCTTTTCCAATTTAATGCCAAGTTTAGAATCCTCCCATTAGCCCTTTACCCTTTACCTACTTTAATTCAAAGGATGCTGACATGTTTTATTAACTACCCAGTATATGATATATATATCATATAGTGATTCATAGAGAGATTATGAATACATAAGGAGTCATGGATCTACCCTGAGATCCAGAAGTCAACTTTGACAAGGTAATGATTTATATAAGATAATCAAGACAACTCCTCCCTTTACATGCTACTTAGTAGCTACATTCATATTTTACACACTACACCTTTTGCAACACTTCATTTTTTGTGTTTACATAGACTTTTCTCTTCAGAACAATTTATATACTAATAGAAATCCCTACTGAATAAGGTTAAATATAGCAAGCGCAGGAAGTAACACAAGAAGAAACAATATGGTTAAAAACAAAAATTTGCATCTATCCCATCTGTCAATGATATGTTACAGTGGCAGTGAAACATGACGCTGAAGGCTAGTAAGTGTAAACACTGTGAAGAAAGGTTCCTCAAAATAGTAATTGGGGTTTGTTAAATTAAAGAGACTGACAAACAGGAAAGACTCTGGGTTTAGATGCACATATATGGTTATACATTCTTTGTTACTAGTTATTCTAGGTGTAGAATGCAAATTCAGAGATCACAATGATCTATGCTATCAGTTAATCTACTCCCCACAGAATCATACCCAAAAGAATTGTGTATTAATCTTATCTACAGCAAATACAAAAGGCCTAAAACAAATAGCTAGAACACAGCAAAGAAGACACAGAAATCAAACGAAAGCTTCACAAGGGCACTGGAAAAACTCAGTCATATGTCTTTCCTGACTGGGCCTTCATATGAATTCTGCACTAGAAGTATAAACAACATAGTAAATTGTATTTTACATTAATACATTTAGGGCCAAAAGAAGTTAAGTCTGATTACTGCCTGGCTGTAGTCACAAACCAAAAATACTACCATCAGATGTGCAGAATTCAATTTCTAAGTTATTTCAATCTACTAAATAAAGATAAATAAATATACCTGTTAGGCATAGATTTCAGTGGTGTGGACAACATCTTAGTCTCATAGAACACCAGTCTTTCAAATATAAGTCTAGTGACATTCTATATTAAATATCCTCATGCAAATTTTGCGTTACAAATGTACACATTAAAATTGTGGAAAATATTTCAATTCAATTATACAGAAATAATTATTAGCACTCTAATCAGCTACATTCATATAAAGCAGTCCAGAAATCTCATCTAGTTTAATATTTCTACTAGTACCAACAATGGTAAAACCTCACTACTGAGTTCACAGCACATCTGCTCTCAGGGAATAGCAGCAAAGTGCAGTTTATAAATTCCCATGCTCTTAAGACCCTTGTACCAAAGAAATTCCCTGACTACTACTACTAGCACCACCCAGTACACTGAAGGATCTGTTAGCACCGGAGAGATTTCTGTCTGCATCAAAATGTCATTCCTTAAAAATTACACTTGCTTTCAAAGTTATATCAAACACATTATTTGTTCCAGAAATAGCTGCCATACTCTCCCTATTAGTGTTTCTTCTGAATTATCATTCTGCATCTTCAAGAAGCTTCTCTTTTTACCAAGAGGAATCAAGGGTTGTGAAAAAAGAAAATTACAAAATAAGGAAGTGTATGTAGTCAGTCACATTATCTGCAAAGGCACTGCAGCAGACAGCTTCAAAACTGAAGCAGAAGAAACTATCACCCTCTCCCCTCCTCCACAAAAAAAAAGAAGTGGAAATAATATTTTGCTGGGCAAACAGACAGAATGAAAACTGAAGAGCCTGTTTACTATTTAAGTTCAAGGAAAGCTGCTCATTTCAAGGCACAAAGCCTGCAAGTATTCTCTCTTTATTCTGACTTAAAAATTCCTTCAAGGAATTCTGTTTTCAAACTACTTTGGGTATGTTTTTACTTATTTTTCCACCTTCACAACATGTCTTAATACAAACTGTGAAAAAGTCTACTACACAATTTCTCTTGCTCTTTCAACAGGAAATTTTCAATGGGAACATACACAATGTTTTCATTGCACTTTCCTCCACAATACTTGAAGCAAGCGTTCAGCTGCTATTTTTCCTTGATGTGACCTACATAACAAGAGATCTGCCTCCACAGAGATAACAGTTACAACAGCTGTGGCTGATGAAAAACAATGGAGCTGTTTCATCAAATAGATGCTTCTTGAATATTAGATCTGTTTTAATTGGCCTGATTATCTCTTTAAACCAATATTTGTGATAAATTATCAACCCTCCTATACATCCACCACTACTCTAAATCTATTCAGAAACAAAGTCTTAACTGCAATCCAGCTTCGAACAAAGCAAAACAACACCACAAAACATAAACAGAACATACACAATACAAATCAACCAAGCCCATAATGTGGGAAAATAACAGCCAAGTTACCATGTCTTCAAGAGTCACTGCAGTACAACTGACCAACTGAGGTTGCTACAGGTAAACTGGTATCACACACAAGTACTGCAATTGTCAAGTCAGGCATCTTCAAAGGCAATTTAAGCTAAGGCAGGCTAACAATGTGACTGAAGAGCGAGGCTGACAAATACAGATGCTTATGAGTAACTACCTGAAGGGTAGGAAAGAAAGCACTGACTTAGGCAGGTCTTAACATACAAGTCCTACAACTACAACTGGAAATCACAGTGTGAGAACACATACCTTTGAATTGGATGCCCCACAGGAGAAAGTTGCTATATATAAAAGAAAGGAAGGGTAAATAAAAAACGGGAAGAAATTACACATAAGAAAGTCCTAAACCACAAAATACTGAAAATTCACCTTTCAGTTTTTCAGGAAAAGTTCAGAACTGTTGTTAGAACTGCAAAATAAGGATTGCTCCTGAAGTGTATCTGGAAGATTGATCTTACAGCTCTACTGTATTTGAAATAGAAGTTTTGAGAGCAGAAAATAAAAACTCTATAGAAACATTTTAACACACAACATAAGAAAACAAAACAAAACTAGCAAGCAGCAGAAAGAGCCACTGAAAAAGCATAGGACACAACTGACGTCACAAAATTCCCTGACTGATTCTAATTTAAATTTTTTATAAGGTAGGATATCCAAGAAAATGAGAAACAGCAAGACCCAGCTAGCTTCTCTGGCATCTAGGCATAGGATGACCTTTCTGTTCTGTTTTGATCAGCTTTTTTCACAGAAATGACATTCATGGGATCTTTCCCATATACAGCTGTCTTTTCCCAAAAACTCATACAAACACAACTGATCTCAGGGGCTTCACCTATTTTTTACTGTTTCCTTGCAAATATTCAACAGGCTTGGATAGTATTGAGCACAGACAAACAGCACAACTGTGTATATTCCCTTTGGAAGACAATGTCAGCTCCTAGCTTCACATAAATGTAAAAGAACTACTCACACTTTTGTTCTAGTAATTCAAAATGATCCCACAGAAGGAGAACGACTGAATTAATGTTGTTTTACAAAACCAAACCTCAGAAAGCCCAAGATGTTCAAGTCACTTAATTCTAGTGAATGAAAAGATTTTTAA
>JANHGB010050586.1:9190-36045 GCA_026283785.1 Coracopsis vasa | reverse complement strand
GGGGACAGTGTTTACAAAAGGATTTTTGAGTAATAAGGAAGTGTCTGCATCTCAGAGAAGCTGCTTGACTTAAGGGAAAGTGGTTTTCTGGGGATGAAAAAAGGCCTGGATCCTTCTAAGCATCCCTAATGCCTGAAGTCCACTTCTTACTCTGTTCTGCTCGCTCAGCTCAACAAGTCTCAGTGTTATCTTTGCTCCTTGTCTTATAGGAAGAGTCAGGGAAATTCCCTTCCCAGGCTACTGCATAGAGCTGTTCCTGTCCTGGACTGTGGACAGGAGCTTGGTGGCAGCTCTCTTCCTGCCTATGACTTGCATGCCCAGTTGATAACTCTCCTGCCTTGTTCTGTTTCTCTTTCCCCATGGCTCAAGAAGTTGCCTGGACAGCTCAAGGACTCTCCCACACATGAATTTGAGGCTGAAGCTGTTGTTGGGGTCCTGGCAGTGGCAGGGCTATCATGTGTGGGGAGTGTGGCGGGTATCAGTGTGTTGGGTGTGTGGGCTTGCTGCTTGTTTTCCTTCCCTGCCTGATGAGGAATGCAATGTGTTTGCCTTCCTTGGCCTGTGGTTGCAGCCACATTCCTGCACTGGGAGTCAGCAGAGCGGCGGGCGGCGTGCTGTTCATGCCCTCTAGCTACATGCTTTCAGCTCCACATCAAAGGTGTGTTTAGTGTGTAGCTTGTGCCATTCTTGGCCACACCTGGTGGCCTGCAGGCATGCAGGAGGCGGGGTCTGGCTGTGTTTGCTGATGGCATTCAGGGTTCAGACTTCTTGCTTGTGGAAAGGCTGGAGCTGAGTCCATGCTAAACAACCCCAGGAATGCAGCGGGAGAGCTAAGCAGCACAGTCACTCCAGGGGCATGTCCTAGCAGCAATGTTTCCTTTATAGCTGCAGCAAAATAAGTCATGCCTGTTTCTCCAAAGGAACTGGCTGTTTGCTTGGGTGTGTTGTAGGGTTTAATTTACACCGATAAGGCCAATTAAGGTTGGCTCATCCCTCCTGCAGCCTCTGTGCTCTTGGCAATCAGTAGATGATTGAGTGGCTCATGCCATCAAGGTCTGCTCAGTACAAACTGTGCATGAGATGTCTTCTTGGAGATGGAATGGCTGTGGGATTTAACCTGGGCAGGAGTGCTTCCCTCAGTTGGTGCGTAAATGTTCTTACACGTGTATGCTGCAGCTGAATTGCTCCAGTATCTTCTGGAAAAGCTTCATTTTCTGGCTGGCACCTCAAGAGATGAGGATGGGAAGCTTGGTAAAGGATGGTAGATCAGAATGCAGATGCATTATTTTGGGATCCTTGACATGATGTCTGTGAGAAAGTGTCACTAGTTTCCTGTGCCCCTCTCATGCAAGCCATCCTTGTCCTCTTTATGTAAGCCTGACACAGGGAAACATGATCACTTTTGGCAGTGTCAGTATGGGCAGACCACAGGCAAGGCTTGTGGAAAGAACAGTAGAGCATGTTCTGTGGGCTGGGTAAGTCACTTCATGACCCAATTTGCTTTGATCTTTGGGACTTGTAGTTTCCCTTCTGGCAATTTTTAGTAGCCTGAAATTCTGTGAGCTGCCAGTCATTTCCATATTAAAGTTAGTCTTTTGCAGAAGACCTCCCTACTGCCATCCTTAGACAGTAGCAGGCGTGAAAGAATTGGCGTTCAGAAGTGCTCTGGCTTTATAGCACAGTTTTTGCATTTAAGCTGTTGCCACAGTCTCTGGGTCAGTTGCTGCAGAGCTCCTTTTACCAGACTGGTTCATGCCACCCTCTGTCTTGCAGGATATACATCATTACTTTTCAAAGCAGGATCTCAGTGATAGGTGATTAGGGCAATATTACTCGTTGCAAAAGATTCATTGTGAAATGGTTGGAAATTATTCACATTGGATTCGCTTCTCTCTTTATACGTGTAAACTTTGCATTTTATTTCAAACTAGTTGCCACTGTCTCCATACCTGACTTTTAGGGCTTGGTTGTTGACAAGAAAGTGTGTTTCCTGAATCTTCATTTGCCTTCCTCTGTTCTGCAGTGCCAAACTGGACAGTATACCTTGTGGTAGCATGAAGTGTAGCAAAAGACAAGAAAGTCTAAAAATGGGTTATGTGGAATATTGTGATAGGACATTTAAGTGCGTATAACAATTGGGCATTTCAGTTTTGTCATGCAATATAGGTCTTGTTCAGGATTAAATACCGCTTCTATTGTCCCTTTCTAATTGCCAGGAAAGGGAGTAAGGGAGCTGGAATGAAATGGATGTGACATTAGCTAAGGAGGAATGAGGGCTGATTCTTGGCCTTTTATTTCCTGTCAGTGAGTTTTAATATATTGCGGAGAGAAAGTGACTAGTTTCTTGGTTTGGCTTCCCTGCTGGCCTTCAGGAATCCAGATCTGAGTGCTTCTGTGTTCACTCCCTAACGCCGCTGCCAGGGAGATGTGCTCCTCCGGCTAGAGCAGTAACCCTCACCAAGTAGCTAGATCTCCCCCTGGTGGGACCCAGAGCAGAAAGCAGGGCTTCGGCTGGACAGTAATACTGGGAATTGATCTGATCCTGGGGCATCTTGAGCTGGCAGCAGATGTGGTGTTTCTCCAGTTGAGACATTCCTTAGTCTAGAGTCACAGACTCTCTAGAGCTGAGCTCATGCAGCTGCATGAAGCTGAAGGCATAGTGAACAGCTTGCTGAACAAACACCTTATCTTTGCAACATCTGCCTGGCTACATACTGGCATTCATCCATGGTCTTTGCCCTTAGATGAGTGATGAGCTGCTAGGTCTTTGAGAGGTTTAGTCTGACACTTGACCATAAAAAAAAGTAGCTGAACACAAGGTCTTGCTTTCTTTAGGATACCTGGGGCTGATTATTCTCTGCTGTCAATCAGAGTCCCTTTGAGGGTAGGTGACTTCACTTGCAGCTCGAGTATCTCTCATTCCCGGCTTGCTCTCTCAGGACCTGCATAGGGCTTACTTACAAGGGTTTCTACAGGGAGAAGCCCCATGGAGGTAAAGAGCTTGTCTTTGCTGCTGAAAAAGGAGATGTTTTTCGTTAACCTCGGAATAATTAATAGGCTTATGCTATCCCAAAGGATAACAGTGGTAAAGACCAAGCATTTCAGTTTTACAAGAGCATTGCTGGGCAGGGAATGTACTGCTAGTCTAGACAAGCTGACCTTGTGGTAAAACTGAAGTGCTGGGCCTTCACTGCAATTTCCCCTTGAGACAATTTATGCTCATGATTAGCTCCAGCTGAAGAACAGCACTGGTGACAGATGTGGAAGGAGATAGCTGATGAGAGCACTGACTGCTGCAAGAAGGGGTTGTGTTTGAGGGAAGAGCTGAAGCAACCCTGCTTGGTTTTAGGTGGGGCATCTGTGGTTATATCCTTCCAAGGGAGGAAGGTGAACCTGGGATGTACAATACAGCATATGAAAGAGACAAGCAGTGCAGCCTGTGTCTGCTGATGACAGGCAGCCTCCTCATGTACAGTCTGTAGGGCACGGGGTGGAAGTGTATGTCCCCTCCGCTGTGGTTAGGATCCTGCTGCTAAAAAATCTGACTGGAGCCCAGGTGAATGGGGAGAGAACAGCCATAGCCAGTTGCGTGCTTAATACAGGTCACCAGTGAAAGGTGGGTGGGTGGATCTGTTTGTTTTTCCTAAGCTGGATTAAACCATGTTGTATTCCTGTGACTGAATTCTGAGAATAAAATCAGCAGTTCAGTGGTGCTGAAGACTAAGAGAATCATTAAAGAAAATCTTTAGCACCACCACCACTCCCTCCCACCCCCAACAAACCAACAAATGCCGAATGAGGCAAACTGAGGCAGTTTAACTACAGGACCCCACCACAAAAAAGGGAGAAGATGTTCCAGGGTTACATTCTGCTTTAGGAGCCATGCTGCTCTATTGTTTACAGAGTTGAGACAAGTTTTGTGCCTATTCGTGCCCTTGGCTCAGGCTCTGAATGTGCTAGGCCCAAAGCATGTTTTTGAAAGCTGCTTTCCTTGTTCTGCCTCTGTGGCCTGTTGAGACGACTACTGCCAGTGTGTGTGTGTGTGTGCTCTACCAGTCCATGTCATGCCTGGGTGCAGAGGCTCAGTGGGAGCTGATGGGGAATACTCGTTGTAGTCTCCAGGATAGGTAGTGGCTGTCACTTCGGTTAAGTGGGAGGCATCTGTGCCTGGTAAGAATCCTTCTTTGCAAAGGAGTCAGTAAAAACATAATTTGTAACCTTTGGATAGGGAAAGTGTCAGGATATAATAAGCTTTGGGAAAAAGCTGTGAACCCTTTTCTCTTTTCTCCCTTTGGTTGGATAGGTGTATTCCTCTAATACCACTGTTTCTCTCAGTGCTACGCTGCTTTTCCCTGCCAGCTTATTATGAGCTATTGCTCATTGTAGGTGAAGCGAAGATCAGGCAGCTTGGTTGAAGAATGACCGTGACACAATGCTGGAGCCTGTAATTTTACTTAACTATACTGACTGCTGTCTGTATGCAGTGCTGTGGAGATCATAAAGTATTTCTGCACTAGAAGTTCTTCATTGATGAATAGCACAGAAGATGTCTCAAGTTTCCATGGCAATGCTTCTGAATGTGCTTCTGTCACCAAAGAAAGAGGGACTTTCAGTTGATTAAGATTTGAGGGTTTTGTCTGAAAAAGGGAATAGTGGTGAGACTGCATGTTAGTTGTTTGCCTGCCTTAGGGTAGTGCCTCTGACTGATATATAATCTGGAAAAAGAGGAAGCTGACATTTGGCTAATGGCAGAGATGGACTGCGTCGTGCAAACTACAGCTGGACTCCTGGACATGCTTAACTGTTCAGCTACAGATGCAGCTGCACAATCGCCCAACAGTTAAGCCTGTACCATTCTCTGCCTCTCACATCTGACCATCTGCTAGGGAAAAACTAATTAAACCAAAACAATTCTTACTGGGATTAAACCCCAGCAGCAGAGAGAATTGAGTATAGTACAAATATTGTTCTCCTACTACTGGATCAGAGGTTGCTGTTTTATTTGTAACAAAGAGTTGCAGGCTATTCAACTCAATTGCTGTCAGGTAGGTGTTTAGCTCATGCACACTTTCCTTCTCTTTTCTATCCCAGCTCACTCGTGGTTTAGGTGCGAGAAATAGGGCTATCTTGCTGAATTTTCCTGCAGCTCCTTTCTTGTGACAGCTGAGGCTGGTTTTTTTTAACATGGAATTTCGTGCAGTAACAGTTCACAAAGCTTGTTTGTTTTTTTTTTTTTCCTACTAGTGCCTCAGTTTCTTTACTTATGGAATATAAATTGTTCCTGCCTTTCTCACTGCATGTGTTTATGGTGAACATGAATTCTAGAGTTGGTGTGGGACCACATAACCTTATAATTGCAAGAAGCTACCAGTGTGAATCTGAGACTCAAGACCGAACAGTTTATTGTGAAAATGTGCCCGTAGCCTTTTGAGAGTTGAAATTTACATCTCGTAAAACAGAAAATGTGTAAGTGTGGTCCCTTAGCAACTGAACTGTTGTGTGTACCTACAGTCCATGTTGCCATGAGATCAGGGCTTCAAAATAGCTCTTTCAAAAATAATAAATTAAACAGACTTACAACTCTGATTGATTTCGTAGTTGCTGCTGGTACTCGGCAGAAGTGACAGCTCCCTGTGTTGTTCAGAGTTGTGGCAAAATTTAGTTTCTGAAGGCCAATGAGGGATTTAGTTCTCTGCAAGGGGCTCTCAGAGGATTCTTGCTATTTTCTTTGCATGCTGAACATGGAAAACTTGTACTGAAGAGGAAGTTAATTCTGTATATGGTAGCTCAAAGATGACAGTAGAAGGTGGCAGTGAGGAGGGGGTGATGGTTGTGTTGGGGGGGTGGATGTGAGGAGGTTGCAGTGAGCTTGAAGAGTACCAAAAGAATGGAGATAAATTAAGCCTTGATAGTCAGGAGGAGCAGTTCAGGTGTGTTTTGAGAGAGGAACACGAAAAAATACCCGGTAATTTTGGAATTGCTGGAATTCAATTTTGACAAATATGTTTCAAAGGGTAATGGTGTGGAAACTGAGGAGGTGAGAGGTGATTTTAGAGTGTGAATTTGTAGCATGTTAAGTCTGTGACCTCAGACTTGTTTTGTGTATGTGCTTAACATGCAGTTAGCAAGAGAACTACATATTTTGGTGGAAGAGGGGCAGTAGTAAGACCATGCCTGGAGGCAGTTAGATAACATGCTCTAACTCCACACTCCAGTTGTCTCAGATAAGCTGTTGGTGAGCCATACCCTTAGGAATGAGCAAGTGGGAAACATTGCCTTCCCAGTGTCTGAACTTCTCCAGGTATGTTGGACATCAGCAAGCGAAAGCTGTGTGGGTGTATGGAAAGCAGGATACGGTGCAAGGATCTGTGATCACCCTTCCCCTTTTGCTTGGGGAGAGTGGAGAAAACGTTATCCTGGTCTGAGCATTATGATGATGTTTAGTTGGCACAAGGCTCAAATGTCAATACCTATAATACCTTAATATACATTGTGTAGTGTGGTTAGCTTACACTGATTCTGAGAGAGATGTCATACTGGGTATTCTAGAAGGAAAAAACTAAACAAACACAAAATCCAACAAAACCCTTTTTGGAAGCAGAAAAGGGAAAAAAGGGTTAACTTCAATATTGGTAAGGATTTTGCCATTGCAGGGAAGTTGATTCAACTTAATCAGATTAGAAACAGCTGTGATTATATTAGTGCAGCATTCTTGTATAGGCGTCCTTAATTTAGTTTGTGTCTTGTATCTATCTATTTAACTTAAGTTGATTCAATGTAAAGTGCTCTTAAACTGAATTAAGAACATTTATCCAGGAGCATTATACTGCTTTACATTATTTTCTAAGTCAATTTAATTTAGTACCATGTATACGTAGACAAGACCTTGGGGAAAAATCTGATCCTTTTTATTACTTGCTGAACAGTATGTCATGTTTGGCTGCAGCCATGTGATCATGGACTGAAAGAGCCTGTTGTGGTGCATGTTGGTGGAGGATGGGTGAACTGATCATTGCAAGCCTTTGTACAGCTTGGTCCTTCGTAGCCACAGTGTTTGATTAAAGTAGATTGCTTCTCCTAAATTAGGCTTTTTCTTGTCTAGAACAGATGCGAGACTCCTGAAACGTTATTTTAAAGTTCCTCCTCAGCCTGCCAGTAAAAGAGCCTTCAGACCTGGTTAGCACACTGTGTATGCAACAAAAGCAACATCTCAAAACTTTCACAAATGTTTAATGTTTCAAAAGGTTCAGCTGGCTGAGCGGGGTTGAGCTGCACTTTTCTGCAGCTAGATAGAGCTTTAAAGAAATTTCACCCAATTTTGTGGCTGTTTCCCAGTCACTGCCCCCCCCCCCAGTATGTGTTTCAGTATGAATAGTGACTTACATACGTACAAAACGCATGGCCAAGGAAGAAGTTACTAGAAGTACTGCAGATGTCACTTCTCTTGCTGAAAGGATAAATCTCTAGTCAATACATCTTGTGTTTTCCTCTTGCTGGTGAAGGCTCTGGGAACAAAACTGGCATGTGAATAACTCCCCAAGTGTGATTGTACTGATAGCATTTCAGAATAAAGCTGGCTGCTGTAAACAGCCATTTCATTTATTGAAATTTGCTTTTGCCAGCACCTGCAAGCATCAGGGCTGGACTTAATTCCTCTTCAACATTGCAGATGCTCTGTAGGCTGGGTCACTGCAACAACTTGTCCATCTGTCTTCTGTAAATAGTGTAAATAATGCGCTCTGCTCCATTGTCCGGCTGCGTAGATACTACATAGTGTGTTAGCCGTCTGCACATTGCTGTGACTCAGACAGATGGGGTGTTTTGGAGAGTGTATTGAGGCAAGTATATAGGTTACAGCAATGAAGCATTCTCTAGCATTGCTATATTCTCTGCTAACAGGGATGGCTCAGTGACATTCAGTCCCCGGCACTGCGGAGCTGGAGACTGCAGTTTTCCAGGACTTCTGAAACAACGGATGATACAAGAGGGCTGCTGATACTAGTTGCTAGGGTTGTAGGAGACTTAGGGAATACTTAGGGTTATGAGTCTGCTTCTCAGTGGTCAAAGAATTTAAGCTGTTTCTGCCTTGTCCTAATTAAATGCATTCTGATTTTATGCTCTAGGAAGGTAATGTATGTTTTCCACCCGCCCTTTTTTTCCCCTTCTACACAGCACAGGAGCTGACACAGGTCTGGGGATTGCTACATGTTGATTTTCCATAGAAAATCTCCCTCCTTCACTTCTCTTAAAACGTTTGCTTGCTGTAGCTGTTCCCTAGCTTGTGTTTGAGCCAAGTTTAAGGCCGTGACTCCCAAATTTCCTTTATGTTATCTACCATCTTTTTGCCAGATACATATTGTTATGGTATCAAGAATTTCTTTTTCTAGCAGGACCCAGACAGTTATTTTCAGGAACTTTTTAGAATTCTCTGAATCTCCGTGAGTTGTTTTCTAATGACCTGGCATACATCTCTTTCAATATCTGAGGAACATACTGCAAAAGTCTTCCCATGGAAGATCTTACAGAAGCACAGGTAAGAAGACAGAGTGGGGAAGGACAGGAGACACATGGTGCAAAGATGAAGAGGCTCTGGAAGTTTGTAGCCTAAACCATCTTGTGAGAGTTGAAAGGATCACTGAACAAACTAAACAGGCTTCTGGTGTGTCAGCATTTCTGGATGAGGAGTTGTCATTAGCCCCCAGTGTAGCTGTCGGTTCTAAAGGTAACTTGGCAAATGACCTTCTGCTGCGCTAGTTCTTGTACAGTTACAGCTGTAGCCATTAAAGGTGGTTCTATGCTTTACATGCATTAGAAAGCTAGCACTCATTTCCTGGTCAAAATCTCCCCTGGGTATTTTTATTCTCCATTAACATTCCTTCTGGGGATTGGATTCGGGTCCTTTGCTTCCTGCCCTGTTCCTGTTCAGATGTCAATCAGCTGTTGCCTTCTATTCCAGTTACATGTTAGCAGTGTTAGTGTTTCTTCGGCAGTGCTGCTCTGTCCTGGCTTTTATAAAAGGGCTAGAGAAGCTAAGCTACTGTTAATGCAGCAAAGAGTACAGATAATAAAATGCATACTGAGGGATATGGAGTGCAACTGAATTAGGGAGATGGTATCTTTGTATTGTGGAAGGAGGGAACGGGACTGTAAGCAAAGTACAATTCTGATTACTTTTGAGAGATTTCTGCGGGGTGCAGTAGGTATGAAAGACACGGGATATGCCCAGTGGTATTTACGTTCAGCAAGAATTATGTAAGACTGTAGAGTCTAGGGATTTAATTTTCTTTGGAAATATGTTAGGTGTTAAGTAGGGCTTGTTACATGTTCAGCAGCTAGCCTGATCCCTTTTTCTTGATAGCTCTTGGAATTGTTCCCATGCGGGGAACAGAGGTTTCTGTCTAATAGTCAAGGTTAATTGGTATGGAAAAGCAGGAATGAGCAATAATCCTCCTGAAACTCAGTTTTAATCCGAGTCACTATAATGCTGTTAGTCAGATCTAAATCGTGAGCGTTAATGTACAAGCAGAAGTGAGATGTGTCTGCTCTAGGAGCTGTCATCCTTTTATCTTGAGCTTCAAAGTAGCCAGCAACAGAATTGATCTGAATATATTTCTAATTGAAATGCCTTCTCTGAATGAAAATATGTCTCTCATTAAATGTTAAAAGTGTCCTTTAATAATCTTGCAGTCCATTTCCATTGTACTTGGCACCAGCAGTCTACAGCTGCTACTTTTAACTTCACACAGCGTGTTTGTCTGTCCTGGACAAGACCTCTTGATGCATTTATTGCATCATCCGTCTTGCTGATTAGGTTTGATCAGGTTTACAGCTTCTCACTTAGCCTGGCTTGAGACATAAGGTGGCTGAGGTTGCCTCTGTTCATAAGCACAGGAAGGCAACTGGACAAGCTTCTCTTGCTTTTGCTTCACATGATGCTAGTGGAAAGATGTTGTTGCCCCCTAAAGCAGGATGTGCCAACGTCCTGTGTTGGGTATGCATTCAGAGTATAGGTTGACCAACACAGAGTGAAAATTCTGGGTTAGCTGTGGTGATCAGATACGTGGCACAGGCCAGTAGCAGCATTTTATTTACATGTAGGTATTGCGTTTGGAGTTTTTTGGAGTACGCTGATAGCCAGTGAATCTTTCTGTAGTGTTGCATTAGAAACAAATATAACTGTGATTGTGTTATGGAATGTATTTTATCTGTCGTACACATTTATCTTTCTGAATAAAAAGCAAGATTAAAGAAATTCTGCTTTTAAGAAGAAAAGGCTGGAAAGATGACACAGTGCCTGAAATAGGAAGCATTCCCTGCAGCATAGTCACCATATATCTGTTGAGGGAGACTGCTGACCCTAAGCGCTGGTAAGCAGGCTGTTCTATAAGGTCAGGAAAGGCAACGCAGGAGAAGGCGATGATGAGGAAAACTCTGCAAGTCCTCTGTCTCTTTGCAGGGAATGTTCAGCTGCTGTAACAGCAAGCAGGCAGAAATCTGGTTCTAAGTGTGCATCTTAGAACCAAAGCTAAGTATTAGCTACCTCAAGACTCAAGAGACTTGCCAAGTGTCAGGAAGACAGTAGGTGTCTACAGATGTTGCTTTTTCTTCTTTGGTGCTTTCCCTTTTTGTTCAAAGGGTTTCTTTTTGGACCTTTTTTGTACGCTGTGGACCTCTTTCTTGTAAGTGGAGACAAAGTAATGCTAACAAGTTGTGTTGGGATTTTGCGTGCGTGCCAAGTGGCTGTTGGTTCTGTGGGCCCTGTGCAGAATAGTCTTAAGCAATTCTGTGCTAGATCACATCTGTTCCTCGTGTGTGGTAAAGGTTTTGCTTTTCTCATATCACACAGAGAGCATAGCTGCTCTCAAGTGAATTTTACACTGAGGGATGCTTTCTGGTAAAAACAGCTAGCATCAAGCTTGGAGACTCCCTGTGCAGGTGCACTCAGTGACTGTCACTGCACTCCCTCACTGTGAAGAGGTTGTGAGTGTTTTGTATTTGTGAGGGGGTAGAGGAATCCACAGCTTTTTGCACTGACAAAGCAAATTGCTGGGTTTCCACTGTAGTCTTCTGACCCTTTGTATGTTCATGTCTGTTTGCCTGGAAGATGTGACTATTGCTGATGCTGATCAGTGCGAGTCCAAGCCTTGTAGCCCTCAGTGAGCCATTCCAGTGAAGCTGTAACTGAGCTTAGAAATGTGACTGGAACTACAGTGGGTAGTAGCTAGAAGAAAATAGAATTGGACCTACTGCAGACAGTAGCCTGCTAGGAAGAGGACTGTAAATGTTAAGGAACATTACTGATGAGAGATGGAAAAGGCAGATAAAAGGAACCAGGAGGTTAAGTTTCCTCTTGTATTACATTGCTAATTAGGATAGCTGAAGAGCTACTGCCTGCTGTAGCTCCAGGCTAAAGCTGAGTTTCTCCAGGATATTCAGAATGTGGACTTGACTGCAAGCTCCTTCAGAGAGAGGCTTGTGAATAGTGTGATGAGCAGCATTCATGCCGCCTTATATTTGTGGATATTACCTATATCCATTTCTGCTTTGGAGCACAAATTTGTTCTAAAGAGAGTGTCAGCTTCTCTCTGAACAGAGGTGTGGTGAATTGAGCCACCTTGGAATTATCTTTGTGGTAGCAAAGGATGTTCAGGTACTGTAAGCAAGGAGGGCTTAACTGTGCTGTTCGGTGCAGGGAAGTCTGCAGAACAAAACCAGGTGATTGTGGCAGGGTGGTTGGATCAGAATGACAGAGGCTGGACTCCTCTTGGTGGTGTACAGGAATACAGGTGGAGAAGCAGTGACTCCAGCCATCTAGAAAAAACAGCTGCCTTTCAGAGGTTAGTTACTGGTCTGCGCAGGCATCCTGCTTAGTGGAGAGATGGTTAAAAGACCTTCATTTTCCAGGACATGGTGAAGACAAGCTTATTTCACGGAAGGATCCTGGCACTAGATAGCAGCCTGCTGGTGCAGCAGTTTGCTGCCAGCTTCTGCCCTGGCACCTGGCTGTGGGCTGCTTGACGCATGCCTGGCAGTTTCCGTGTGTTGTGCTGATACGTGACTGACACTAAGTTTCCTTTCTCATGTTTCAGGAGCTGTTGGCCAGATGCTGCTGGATGCTGACAGGGGAAAGCTGATTCAGAAACAAGTGGCCAGAAATGCTTGGACACGTCGTCACTTTGAATCTGTAAGTCCTTGTTTGAGGGAAAGTTGTCTGGAGGCACTGTGAGTATTTAAGTGTCTCTGGAAATTTTCAGATTATGAGGGTAGGTTTTGAATCCCAGTATCTTTTCCAGGTAGGTGGGGATGAGATGAAGGGAGCATAGTTGCTGGCTCTGGGGTAGGAAGCAGGACAGTCCTGTTTGGGCCTGAGGGAACTGTGTGCTAAGAGACAGGGAGGCCCTTGGCATGTTTGTTCTGAGCCCCTCTGCAATGGGAACATGTGTGGACCCATGGGTGCAGCTGTTCCTGGAAGCTTCTGCTTGTCTGCCAGCCCATGTTGCTGATGCTGAGCCAGCTCCTGCTGGGAGTTGGTGGAAAAGCAGATTCAAGCTATGCTGGTCTGGTCCTTCCTGGAGGTCTGTGTTCTCCCTCTCTTTGCTTTCTTCCCCTGTTGTGCTGTTGTGAAGCTGTTTTTATTCCTGTGCTAGTCGAGACCCGACTATAGCATTGTAGTAAGGAAAAGGGCCAGACAGCTTGTTGAGGCAGGGCCAGTACTAGGGCACCTATTTAGTTTGTTTTGGCAGAGCTTGAGTTTGCGTGGTCCTGGTTGCTTGCCTATTCTATTCAGCTTCAATCTGGTTCTCCCTGTGTGTGTACAACTGCTGCACACCCTGTGCCCTCCCAGGGCTTGGTGCCATTGACAAAGGAGAAAGCAGCACAGCAGCAGAAGCTCATCAGGGAAGAAAGGAAGGCTCCACTGCAGTCTCTCTCATGCTAGTGGCAGTGTGATGGCCACAGAGCTATGCTCTTACAGCTGGCTCCCAGATCAACCCAGTCCTCTTCTTGTAGTGATGGGTGCCTGTCATGGTTTAACCCCAGCCAGCAACTAAGCATGACACAGCTGCTCACTCGCTCCCCACTGTACAAACCAACTGACGCATAATGCAGTTGCTCACCATCCACTGACCAATGCCTAGCCACTTCTGAGCAGTGGTCCTTAGCCAGCTCTCCCCTTAGTTTATATAGTAAGCATGACGTCATGGTATGGAGTATCCCTTTGGCCAGTTGGGGTCAGCTGTCTTGCTTGGGTCCCCTCCCAACTTCTTGTGCCCCACAGCCTACTCAGTGGTGGGGTGGTGCGGGAAGCTGAAAAGTCCCTGACCAAGAAAAGTGGTACTTGGCAACAACTAAAACATTGGTGTGTTACCAATGTTATTCTCATCCTAAATCCAAAACATGGCTACTAAGAAGAAAATTAACTCTGTCCCAGTCAAAACCAGGACAGTACCCTGGGCTTTAAAACAGAGAGGAATGTTGTTTCTGAACTTGTGTTATATATCCCTGGTTGGCTGGACACTTACTTTAGAGAGGCTTGTTAGCAGAAAGGTAGAACATGGCATACTACTTGCTGGAAGTCAGAGTAGCTTGCCTTCGTCTCTAGTGGAGGTGTGGGTTATCACAGCTGTAGGCACAAGGACATAATATTTTGGCTCAAACAAGAGCCTGATAATTGCCAGCTCATTTGTAGGTGAGAAACACTGACTTAATGTATGAGGTGATTGTTAGCATTACCAAACTTCTGTGCTGAAGGCTTCACAGTTAGCATCTATGGTAGCAAGGAAGATTAGCTGGGAGGGTCCCATTTCATGGGAAGTTTGTTTGGTCCTTACTGGAACCAAGGTTTCCTTGAAGCTATTGCTTCATGAATTTTGGGTTTGTGTGGTCCCAGTTGCCCAAGTGCCTTGGACATGTCCCTGCCAGGTGCTTTTCCAGCTCTTGCTGAGCTACGTGGCTCAACTACACTAAGCTGATTTCATTTAGTTTCAGAAGATCTGATGCAGGTACCTGGAGTGACGTGGTCATACAGTTGTTCTTGGTTATACACATTCCCTATTTCTAACATATTTATGGGGTGAGATTTCAAACCAGCTGCTTTAGTGTATGCTAAACTATTTGTTTCTCTTCTTCAGGGCATCTGAGTGAGTGTCCCTGCTTCATGAGGCTTTGAATTTGAGCCCAGGCTGGTAAGTGCTTAGGTCCTCATAGGCTAGAGATACGACTGCGATTTCAGCTTGGGATATCTCTATGTGCATCTGCTGTCCTTCGCCTAGAAGGAATTGACAGAAGAGTCCCCTAGATCTCATGTTTGATGGTGTTGACAAACTTGCTTCTGCTCAGCATTTCAGCATTCCTAGCAAGTCAGACCCGTCTGTTTTGCTTGGGGATGCAATAGAATGTGCATTCGGTATGCTGAATGTGATTTTTCTGAGGTATTAGAGATCTCTTCACCTACTTGAGTCTTTTTAGGAGATGGGACCTTGAGGGAATGACTTCCAGCATTCTGGTGGTGGAAAAATTTACATGTTAGTGCTAGGAAGTTGTTCATGACTCTGGAAAGGTGTGAGAATCTTCTGTGAGCTTATATTTTTAGCGGACTGGAGGCCAGCTTGCAAAGCGTAAGTGTAAAGCCTGCTGTGGCTTGGAGCCACTTTGTGCTTGGTGCAAACACCTCACATGTGACAGTCCTCCCAGAGGACTCAGTCTAAGTGTCAAGAAGATGCAGATAGGTAAGAGGGGTAAGAATTGGAGAGAATTCTTGGAGCTCCACTGAGACACTTAACATGTAAAACTCCACTGGCCAGAACATAAAGCAGGTGAAATCTGCTAGATCACTGGCCCAGTGGTATCCATTGACTGAACTGCCTTGAAGGTATGTGAATGGGATTCAAATGGCCCTGCCTGTAGAAGCAGGGAGAGGGTAATATGAGTCGATATAAGCACTTTGAAGTGCTGCAGGTCAAGTGAGGATTGCAGAAATCCTAGGCTTGATCAGTGTTAGGATCCAGCAAGTGAAAGGGGAATGAGAAGCAGGTGCTTACCTCAAATGTAGAGGAACTGTGAAGTACATGTTGTCACCAGGGAATATGTTGTACTGGTCTCTGCAAGGACTGCTTGGCAGCTCCAAGACTTCTTGTCTTGTGTACAACGGGGTGGTTGAAATGCTGGCTGTTTGGGGGTAAGTCTTCCTGCCCTCCACTGCAGTCCCAACAGGGTGGATAGGAAGGAGATTCTTCCATGTGTACAAGAGCTTTCCTTCTACCCCATTTTTTTGCTCTTGTACTGCTACAGCTACTGCATCAGCTCTATTCCCAGCATGGCTGGGGTAAAGGGACTAATTTGGTCTTTCCACTAGTGGTACTGATGCATGTTGCAAAATCTGGCTTAAGGTACCAACATCAAGGGCATTGACATCCTAATTCGATGCCACCTATGACTTGGGGTGGTCTTTGTCTTTTCTGACAGTGAGCAGTTGTAGTGGTATGGTAGCTCCTTCTGACAAGCCTCCCGTGGTCTGCTCCATTGAGGTTCCAGTGTAAGCCAAAAACTTCTGGGTTTGGGCTCTTTAATGGCTGGAGTCTCCTCCCACATAGTCCCTGCTGACAGTGACAAAACAGGGTCAATAACGAGTGCTCCAGCTGTCACTGCTGCCTGTAAAGGCTTGCAGTTTCCATATTGGAAAAGGCCTTTCCTAAAGAGCCTAATCAATATGCTGCTGTGAGGTCTGTTCTCGTTTGCTATATATAATCCAGATACATACAAACTGCGTGTGTAGAGGGGGGAGAGGATGTGCCAGCCCTCTGCTATCACTGGTTGGAAGAAGGACACAGCTACCTCTTACTTTGCTCCCTCTCCTGCAGCTGTTGTTCAAGGATTGCTGCCACATCCTTTCCTTGCTCTATTAGCACTCTGCATGGGGACCAGCTCTGGGACTCCAGGGGAGCCAGATTCCTGCTGGGTCACTTCTAGGGTTCGATGGAGCACCTGTGACTCTCTCCTCTGTGCACTTTCTGCTGTTGGTAGGTAACCTGCTTTCGGAGCCACACAGGTAGGAGGATGTCAAGCACCGCTCCATCAAAGAAGCCTTACCGCAAGGCACCCCCACAGCATCGGGAAATCCGCCATGAGGTACCCATCATCCGGGATGACCAGGATGGAGTGATCTTGGCTGAACAGAGTCAGGTAACGGCTTGCCGGGTGGCAAAGGGCTTAACACCATTGCACCAGCAAACAGGGTTTAGTTACAGCAAGGCAGGACAGCTCAAGCAGGCAGAGGGGTTTGAGGTTTGCAACCTGAACTTCTCCTCATCGTGGTCCCTGGAGTCCAGCAGTGAGAAGGAAGTGACAGGGTGCAAAGCAGAGGTGAACATCAAGAGCCAGACTGTCTTGCCAGCACTTCCTCATGGTGGGAAGATGGGGCAGCGAAGTCGGAGGCGGTGCCCAACCCACAGTCATGGGCACCGCAGTAGATTTGTGAGCCGTAGCATGGAGACAGTTGTGGTGCCTGAAGATGAAAGACGCCATCCCACTTGCTCTTTCAAGAGCAGAAGCCTGGAACGCTCACTTATGTTTAAAGAGCCTCCTGAAGTCCTGACACCGAGGAAGTTTCAGGTGTCCTCTACCCACCTGCCTCTCAAAGGAATCCTGAAGCAGACCAACACAGGAGGCCCATGCCCTGAGAGCTTACGCAAGTCCCAGTCAGTGGAGACGCTTTCCCGTGGCCACAGCTCGCGCAAGTACAGTGATCCTCAGCTCTGCCTCAGCCAACGGGAGAAGCAATCACTGGAGCACAGCAGCAGCAGTGCCATTGGCTCTGTCAAGCGCAGGGAGAAGATCACCGAGGAAAAACTGCAGTTCTCCAAATTCCTGGATGAGATTACCCAGCGGGTGCTGAGTCCCATCCGCTTGCGTTCACTGCGAGAGACCAGGGGAGCAGAACAAGACCAGAACTTTACCCTTCTCCCCAGAAGATCTGTGCCAGAAGGCCAAGGCGTTGAAACCAAGCTTGTAGCTGAAAGATCCCCCCGCCTGAGCAGAAGAAAAGCAGAAATTAAATGTGAGGAGCTGGGAACGGCTTCATGCCAGAGAAAGTGTTCTGAGGAGTCTGAGAGAGCTTCCAGACTAAGAAAAAAATCTGTCCTTGGGAGGAAAGACAGTAAGGGAAAACTCTTTTCTGTAGAGAGGAGGGTAGTAGATCTGTGTCAGTATGAGCTGAAGCAGCTGGCAGACCTGGGGCAGGGAGGGACATCCTCCAGGCAGCAGCACTCACTATCTTCCTGGAAAAGCAGTGCAGAGGGCAGAAGGGATGAAAGCAGTCCTCGTTCACAGCTACTACAGCCACACCATCTGTGCGCTAAACTTGGGCAGAAGAGTGCAGTGGAGCCGAACTACTCAGAGAAAGGATCCTTCTCCACTCCAACACGCTGGAGTCAGGAGGAAGGGCCTGCCCCATCTAAAGCCTCCCCTTCCCTCAGCCTTGCACTAAACAAGGTAGGTGCCAGGGCCACTGGCTTACAGACAGGGGTCTCACAAAAGCCAAAGCCCCCACCTGGATCTCATCTAGTCTGTAATGGCTGCGGGGAGAGTGAGAGCCTTTTGCCTGGTCACTAGTACCTGCTATATATGTTTTTGTAGGGGCAGAGGCAGCAGTTGCTAGATAATTTTGCATTACTTAACTGATTGCCATGTGGGGTGAGGATGTGAGAAAAGAATGGATTGATGCTTTGCCTTTAGGGATAGAAGGATGTGTGCAGGTGGTAAGGATCATTCTTTTAAAGTGTGCATTGGTGAAGGAAGCAGCCCCGTGATGTCTTAAGGCCAGGACTGGGGTGGTTTGCTTCTGTAATATTGCAAAGCAGCTCAACAACTTCATCCACAACTATCTGTGATATGGCCTCTCTGCCCAGAACTGGCTGTGACACTTAATGGACAACCTGAAGCATGGCAGCACTTTGGGTTTGTGCAGTGCTGTTAGTGCCAAGCACCAAAAATAACCTATGGGCAGCTTGGGCTTTGTGAGAATGGTCACAGTCTTGGGCTTTCACAGAAAATACTTTGCTTCTGATGTTAATGAAATCTCTGCCAGCTATGCTGGCAGGAAGCAGCCATCTCATGGGTTAACTCAGAGAGGGCAAAGGAAGTGAGAATAGCTGAGGGGTGTGCTCTTGTCACTGTGCTGTATCCCCATGTTCTGTAGGTCCCTGCTCCAGGAATCTCTGGGGAACTTGCCGAGAACATTAATTTCTTTCACAGCTTTTTCAGACCTTTGGTGTTTGTTCTGCTATCCTAGAATAGTTACAGTGGCTGGTTTCAGGTCTGCAGAAATGAACCCTTTTCACAGCACAATCTGGGTGGTGGAAATGGTAGCACATTTTTCAGCTCCCAAATGATTCTCATTCTTTTTGTGGGGCTTCAAAGGTGTTGTGATTACTGTCGTGACAATTTAATCATCAGTGTATTCTGGGCTGTTAGATTCCTGCTACCCACTAACTGTGGTTGTGGAGGAAGCTGAAATACCAGCTAAGGTGGTGATATTACAAGAGATGCTGAGGTTGCACCGTGGGAGAGTAAAGTTGCCTAACTTGTGTGGTGGTTTCTAGTCTAGCTCTTCTACCCTGAACCAGAACTCATGGTCTGTCTTGATATCAAACAGCTGAGCATTGTGTACAGATCCTGGAAGGGTCTAGCAACCAAGACTCTGCCCTTTAGAACAGTATGAGACACCAGCTCCTCCTTTGAATTTCATCGCTGTTTTCTTCCCTGTGCAGGAACCCTTGACGGATGCAGAAAGGATGAAGTAAGTGTCCTGCTCCCCCTTTATGCTTGTCATACTACAACTGTGTGGGTGCTGATTCCTCACATCCTTCCCTGTGCCACCTGCACAGTGAAGCTGGGTGGACCTGCAGGCTCCTCTCAGATCTTCAACCTTCTTGGGGCCATGTGGGCAAAGCTCTAATCTGTGCCCTGCCAATCTGCCTTGCATATCTCTCCCTCTGGAGATCCACAGTGCAGGTGCAGGCAGAAGAGTTGGTGGGTGTGAAGGAAAGTAGGAGATGAAGCCTTTAATACAAGTGGAGAGAGGATTGCCTTTTTTAACTCTTCTTGTTTCGATGTAAGCCACCAGAAGCAGTATGCAGAAGCCTGCTGCTGACTGGGGGTGAGAGCTGAGCTCTTTACTAGTGGTTGTGTGGGGCACAGAAAACTGCTAGCACTGACCTCCAAGCCATAGTGAGGAGTAGGTTTGCACTGCCAAAGAGAAGCAAGCAGTGCTCTTCTGGGTTTCTCCAAGCAACTGAGCACAAAGGAATGAAAAATAACAGGAAATCATTCTGACCACGAAGCATGTCCTGGCTGGGGAGGAATGAAGCAGTTTGTGTTGGAATGGGATTGACTGGCAGCTGTGATCACATCTGTAATGCACCCCACCACCTCTGCTTCTGGGATTAAGGCTGTATGGAGTCCTCTTTCCACCATATATTAAGGGATGAGGGCTTTTGAACAGGTTCAGGGGAGATGAGTTTACTCTTTTTGCCTTCAATTCTTCTAACCTGGACTGTGATAAATTATTGACTGGGTTTCATTCACTAGTGAAGGACACAGGAGCTGCACAGCTCATCTGGCTAGCGGGCTTTATTCAAGTACTGTAACCAGAGAGGGAGCTGGGAGCCGTGGCTGGCCAGCTGGTATGTGTTTCTTTGTCCCTGTTCCAAGAGAGTTTGAGTCTCTCTTTCCTGATAGAGATGTACCTCTCACTGCATGTTCTGGAGTCTCCTGCCACTTTAGTTCTTGAATTCATGGGGCCCCCATGTGGGGTCTTGGGCCCTAGAGCAAGGCAGCAGGGTGGAGGTGCTGGTGTGGAGTACCCTTTGTGCACTCAGTGGTACGTTGTTCCTGTGTGCCACAGGCTATTGCAGCACGAGAATGAGGAGCTGCGCCGCCGGCTGACGTATGTGACTAACAAAATGGAGGCGATGGAGAGGGAGCTGGAGTCTGGTCAGGACTACCTGGAGATGGAGCTGGGCCAGAACCGTGAGGAGCTGGAGAAATTCAAGGACAAATTCCGTAGGTATGAAAAACAAAATGAGAGAGTCAGAATCGGAGAGATCCCTCCCACCAAGGACTCGCTCAGCTGGCATGAGCAGGCTGCACCCTGTTCTGTGAATCAAAACCATGCTGCATCTTCAGAAAGGTACACCCCTAGATTGTGGGGGAGTTAAAGGCTCTGCATCCATTGCTTCCTCCAGGGTACAGTGTAGGAATGCTGCCAGTGCAAGGGACAGGGAATTCTTCATCTGTTGGATGGAAGGCAGGATCCAGCTTGGATGGTTACTCAACATGTGTGAAAGGAGCCACTGATGGCTCCTTCTACACTCCATTCTCTTGATGGCTACAAAAGAATACATCACCACTTTACCTGGAAAGTATCTCAATTAAAAATCAATGCCAATCACTGATCACATGCTGATACATGACATAGCTTGGAGGAGTCCTCCAAAGTCATTTATACCCTCCTCTGCAAAATCCTTTCACCCAGCCAACGGTATCTTGCCTCCAGTAACTTGGGGCCTGAAGGCCATTATGTGGCAGAGGTAAGGCATAGCTAATATGCCTGATTGTCTTAGTACCGGTCTTTCTGTAGTTGTGGAGTTAGTGTTTTGCTTGACAGCTATGAAGAGGACTTGAGTAGGTGCCTGAGATCCGTTCCCATGTGTACAATCTTGTTTCTGTAGGTTGCAGAACAGCTACACTGCTTCCCAGAGAACCAACCAGGACCTGGAGGAGAAGCTGCATGCCCTGGTAAGTGCCCTGTTAAGTAACTACAGAGAGGAGGTGGAAGAGACCTGTGTGTTAGGAGCAAATGGGGTGAGGGGCACTGGCTTTACTCAGCAGATGTGGCAGTGGGTGAAGGGTGAGATTCTGGCCTTTACTATCTATTCCCCATTCTTGCTAGTGTCATGAACTGTTTTCTTCATTTACTGAGCCCCTACTTGGTCATGCATGTGAGCTTTGGCTCCCCACAACGCATAATTGCATGGTATTCCGTCATGTTGCTTCAATCCCCCTCAAAATGCCAGGGATATGTCAGCCAGTCTCGGGGTGGTCATCCTGGGAGGACGGGGGCAGTCAGAACACAACCAATGTGCGTATATGTCTGTTGTGTGCATTCATAACACTCATGGCTGTTTCTTTTCTCTCCTTCCCTCTCTCTCTCTCCTCCCCACGCTGCCGCTGGCACACGCTGGGCGCACTCACCTCTCAGGCCTCTCTCAGCCAAAGCTGGATTTTTGCAGTTGCGTCTTTTCGTTTGTGTGCTTTTTCTTTCTCCTCTTTACGTGTTTCAGCCTGTTGGTTCCATTGTCAGTCCCACAAACACCACCCCAGATGGAGGGGCCCCGGCCCCCGTCCAGCCAAGGGCTCACCTGGTATCCAGTAGCTGCCCACAGCTGCAGCACGTCCCAGCTTGCAGTGCTCCATCTGAAGAGTGTTTGACTCTGAGCCAGCTGGAGCATGGCGTGTTGGGAAGTGGTGCCCATAAGCTGTGGCACTGCACAAGATACGGATGGCTATGAGCTTTGTTTGCTCCCTTTCCTTCCCCTTCCCAGCTGTGAGCAGGCAAGTTGAACAGCTGAGATGCTGATTGCCTCCCTGTATCCCAGAATGAGATTTCTTTGGTTCTAGCACTTGAATTTCTCGAGTTTATATTCATTGTGCTGGTGCCTGAAGAGACTGTGTATGTGGAAAGCATTGTCCTACCTGACCCCCTCGTATGTTGCTGTGCTGCACCCTGATGCACAGCTGGGCCTTGATCGTTGCAGCCTCGAGCACCCTTGGGCAGTGTTGGAAGAACTTCTTGAGAAGGGAATGGCTTGGTTGTTCTGAGCTGTTACCCCTCTCTGCTATTACATCTGGGTCTCTATCAGCCCTGCTTCTCAACTGTTAGGGACTCTAAAGAGGCAAGATTGTCTGCTTTAGGGAGGGCATTAACTGACCTCTAGATGAAGCTATAAAGGTCCTTTTTCTTACTAGATCAAGGCTTAACCCTTTAAAGATGATGCCCTCACCCTGCCAAAAACCGTTTTGTCCATTCAGCACTGACTGCTGAATCTTTATGGGCAGTGTTCTTGTTCTGTTGCCCCAGAGAAGAGGGCTGGGTATCACAAGCTCAGAGGTCTTTGCTAACAATGGCAGGATGGCATTGATTGTTCAGAACCACTAGTTTTCCAGCAGGCACTGTGTGAACCAGGGCAGAGAGGAAACATGGTTGTGCTGTAGAAAGAGATACTGTGTTAAGGAGGTTTGAGCTCAACCTGTTCTCTGTAGCTGTCCCCCTTGTCTGTCTGGAAATTTTTGTGTCCCAGCTGAGCATGTCATTGTGCTATGCTTGGGTAGAGGTGGGTGGTGAAACAAAGTGCTTCTCTTCTGGAGGGATTTACATCTGGTGTTCTTGCATCCCAGATTAAAAAGGCAGAGATGGACCGCAAGACACTGGACTGGGAGATTGTAGAGCTCACTAATAAATTGCTTGATGCCAAAACCACCATCAATAAACTGGAGGAACTCAATGTAAGTGTTAGTCTGCAAATGGCTGTGAGAGTCTGTGAGGTGTGGGCTTTTCTTCTTGTTGAAAGTTATTAGTGTAAAGAAGCTTGTGAGTGACTTCATTTTGTATGAAAGTGTGGAAGCTGTGCACAGCAGTAGGGACAGACAAACAGAAAAGGGTTTGAGCAACGAAGACCCAATCTTCAAGTTTGATGTATTGGCTCTTCTGAGTTTAGTTTGACCTGAGTCCAGGCTGTATCAGCAGAGGGGTCATTTTCTCAAGTGCTGGGAGGAAGCTGATGCTTTTTCTACACCATTAATAGAGAAGTTCCTGGGTTTGCTGCTTGTTTCTATTAACTGCCCCCAACTCCCTCCAATCTGTCTGTTTGCAAGAGGGCAGTGTCTTCAGGCATGGTTGAGAGCTTTGGGATGGGATACCAAATCTGGTGGGACTTTTGGAGACTATTAAAATCTCGTGAGGGAGAGAGTGTTGACACACTGACTGTTTGTGTCTGGAATAAGGACTGGAGTTTAAAGGAACACCTTGACTGAGTTGTAAGAAAATACAAAGGGGTGTGGAAGAGAGGGAATGCCAGGTGTCCTCATGAGTGATTTATCACATACCTCTTCCTGCTTCTGTGCAAGCAGCATCTGATCAGCTGGTGCATTTTTGGGTAAGAGATGGGTCCAGTCTAACACTGTTGCACACCTATGCCCTTCTTGCAGGAGCGCTATCGACAGGACTGTAACCTTGCAGTACAGCTGCTGAAGTGTAACAAGTCCCACTTCAGGAACCACAAGTTTGCTGATGTGAGTAGCAGTCCTGCTGAGGTGGGGAAGAAGGGCTCATGGTCCTGCCTGCATCTTACTTGCTTCAGCCTTCTCTGCAGGGCTGTTGGTCTCCTTCAGCCTCAGATAGAGGGTGGGGGAGGGCTCCTGTTCCCACTCCCACTGAGAAGCAGCACAGAGCCTCTGCCATCTCCTCTTTCACGCCAGCTCCATTTCACAGCTCAGCTAGGAGCTGTTATAAAAAGCACAATAACCTTGAATTTGATAGCCTGCTGGGTGCCTGATGGGAGCTGGCAGGAGGACAGACCTCTCTCTTACCCTGCTCTGTCCTCTTCCCTTCCTCACCTGGCCACATGGAAGGTCACGTGCCCGATGAGGAGTTGAGCTGCAATAGTCTGGCCTGGCTTCACTTCTTACTCTGAGGAGAAATGTGGGAGGCAGCATTCAGGGTGTCTTTTAGGCCTGAGTGGGAGAAGTTGGTACCAAATCATACCCCCCTTGTGGAGTCTGTTCAGCTCATCCTGCCCTCGGGATAAGCAAAGATGGAGTTCAGGCCTTCCACATTAGTAGCATCACTTCTTCAGTTGGAAGTATCATTCAGGCATCTACCACAGTGCTCTCTTTGCCGTACCCCCAGTCTCCATCCCTTCTTAGGTTCCTCTCAGCAAAACCACATGCTTGTCTTTTTTAACTTAGCAGGTGACCAGTTTGTCACCCTCCCCATTGTGTCTCAAATTAGCACTCTTGAGGTCAGTGTATCAGTTACTGCTCGGATAACCTTGACCTCTCTCCCAGCTGTCTCTCCTCCCTGGAACTTTGCATTCTGCCCCTCAGAGCATCGTGTCCCATGTGGCTTCACTGGCAGGGGGTTGGTGCTGAGCAGCTGTGCTGACAGCCTCACAGCCAGCTGTTGTCATGCAGTGTCCCCCCTTTCTTCCTGCTTCTGATGGGCCAGACCCTGAGAGAGAGCTCTGCTTTCCACTTCATGTGGTGCATGTATGTGGTGACCGAGGTGAGGGGAGCCTGGCCAAGGTGATGAGGAGAGCTGTAGTGCCCATTTGCAGGAAAATGAGCAGTGCTGAGACCCCAGTCCTGCAGCTTTGGTAATAAACTCCATGTTTGTCTCTCTGAAATGGGGAGAGTGAGAAAGTGGGATGAGTTGGTGAGAACAAGGGAAGGCATCGATTATGCTCTGTGGGCAGGCTGCCAAGGCAGCATAGCTGCAGTAACTGCGTTCAGGGAGCACTGTGGATCCCAGCACTGGGGGCTGTTGAGTCGCTTCAGTGCAACCACCAGCTAATTTTCCATAGATCAATAGACCCCTTCCTAGCATGCACTGGCTGAGCCTTGTCTCTGTGCTCACAGGCATGAGGGACTGAGCCCATGGGCCGTCTTTCTGTCTTTGCACAGAGGGGCCTGTGGACATGGCCTAGAAACATGACTGATGTGACAGCTAGATCATTGACAGTCGCTTATGGGGCAGATTAGTTTTGGAAAGAGATGCCTTTCTCAGGGTAAGGTAGGTGACTGTTAGGGTCAAGATGAGGAGTACAAAGTACGTGTGAAGGTTGGTTGGAGCAGGCAGGTTATTTGGAAGTGAGTGGTTTGCATGGCAGCCCCCTTCTAATGCCCTTTTCATTCTCCATAGCTTCCCTATGAGCTGCAGGACATGGTCAATAAACATTTGCACAGCACTCAGGAGTCCACAGGCCCTGGTCAAGAAGCAACCCACACATTGGCCCCGTCTGATGTTGTTCCCACCTCAGTCATTGCCAGAGTGTTGGAGAAACCAGAATCTCTGGTTCTGAATTCAGCCAAGTCTAGCAGTGGCAGCTGTCCCATGGCTGAGGATGTCTTTGTGCACGTGGACATGAGTGGAGCCCCTCCTGATGCCTGCAGCAGTGCAGGACAGATGGGGAAGGAGGGAGGAGATGCAGGAAAACAGCAGAATGGTGGCTGCAAGCCTCAGAGCAGCGTGGAGAGTGTGCCAGAGGAGGTGCCTGCCTTTGAGAAGCTAAGCCCGTACCCTACACCATCACCTCCCCATCCGATGTACCCTGGGCGCAAAGTGATTGAGTTCTCTGAAGACAAGGTAAGGATCCCAAAGAACAGCCCCCTGCCCAACTGCACGTATGCTACACGCCAGGCCATCTCCCTCAGCCTGGTGCAGAGTGAAGACGAGAGCTGTGACAGGCAGCGGACGCTCCCCAACAGCCCTGCCTCAGAAGGGCGCCGTTCGGCCTCCAGCTGCTCCTGTCAGCAGTCGCCCAAAGCAGCCCAGCCTCACGGCTCTTCCCAGAGCAGCCCGTTCAGCAGCCCCCCCCAGATCCCCAGCGCCTTCGCCAGCTCCGCCAGCTCCGAGGAGGACCTGCTGGCCAACTGGCAGCGCATGTTTGTGGACAAGGCTCCCCCCACCTCGGAGCGGGTGCTGATGAACCGCACGGCTTTCAGCCGCGACACAGCCCCCGAGCTCCAGAAGAGGTTCAGCCGCTCCATGCAGGAGCTGGGTAGGGCAGCCTCGATTTATTCGGATGGTGAGGAGTCTGCACAGAGCTGCAGCTGGACTGTGAGCCGGGACTCGAGCGTGGAGACGGACAGCACTGAGTCCAGAGCCCGCAGGAGCCATTTCTCCTCAGACTATGGTACAGATTTCTCCCAGGATGAAGCTCAGAAGCTGTTGCAGGAAAGTGGTGGAGGTACTGCTGAGCCTGGAAGCCCCTCACCAGAGAAGCACAAGGACTATGTAGACCTTGGCTTGCCTGAGAGCCCAGCTGAGGAGAGAGAAATGTTGCTCCAGGGAAGCAAGGAGAGCAACCAAGGAGGTGCCCAAGAAGAAAGTGGAGAAGGCAGGGTCAAGCCTCCCTTCAGTCGGCCGCACCGCAGCCCCAAGAGGATGGGGGTCCACCACTTACATCGCAAGGACAGTCTGACGCAAGCCCAGGAGCAAGGCAACCTTCTCAGCTGAGGCAGGGCAAGAAGCAGCCACAAGCTGCAGAGCTGTGGGATGCCTCCATCTGTCCACTTCTGAGGAAGGAACCCCCCTTAGTACCCTCCTCCTGGGGAGTTCTGCTCTGAAATTTTGTATTTATTCTCTTCTTCTGTTACCTGGAAGAGCTGGGGTCCACCTTCCCCAGCACCTCAGACCCACAGTACTAGCACACACAGTGTGCAGAAGTGCACCCACTGCCCTGGCACAGTCACAGCTCTCTTCACAGCCTCACACTGGTGCCTGTACCGGAGCTCATTCTTGGTACTTCTTGTCCTGGGGCCTGTGCCTCTTAATGCTCACATCTTCCCCCTTCCCACTCAGGTACCTGAGGCCCTGGATGCTCTCATGCCGGTTGCCTGCAGCTGCTCTGCTCTCTTTCAACTTGTGCCAACAGGGCAGAGTGCCTGCGTGGTGGTGTCTGATTCCCTGGGAGCCCCCAGGGGCTGTGAGTGGGGCACCAGGACTCTCCCAGCAGATGGCTCTGTGCCCCTGGGGATGTGCTGGGATTTCTGGTGTCTCATTTTCCCGCTGGTTTTGTTTA
>JANHGB010050585.1:0-25452 GCA_026283785.1 Coracopsis vasa | reverse complement strand
GTGGCCGCGCCCCCCACTGCTCGCTGCAGGCGCAGGCCTGGCGGTGCCGCAGCTTCACCGGGAGAGCGGTGAAAAGGAGGCGAATGCTAAAAGCCTCCTAACAACGGACGGGGCTTTACGCTGCCGTTAAAGCGAGCGATAAACGCAGTTTGCAGTCGCGACGCCGTTTGTTATCGCGACACTGTTCTTATCGCAACACTGTTCTTATCGCAACATCCGGTGCATGTGCGGAGCCGCGACGGCCACGCTCAATATGGCGGAAGAGCGGCGCCGCGCACGCTTCAGTCCTCCACGGAGGCCCCCTAGACGGCCAGGCCCTGAGATGCCCGTGGCGCTGCCAGCGCCTCAGCCGCAAAGATGAGGGGTCCGGCCCCATTCGGTGCTCGCTGCAGCGCGGCCCCGGTGCGTAGCCGAGCGCAGGATGGTGCGGGAGGAGGTTAGCTCCTCTTCTCGCAGTGCTCGCCAGGTGGCGGTGCGCGACGGCGGGGCAGGCGCGGTGCGGACAGCCCCGTCGCACGGCGGAGCGCTGCTGGCTGCGGAGGGAGCTGCATAAGATGGCGGCGGTGGGAGCTGAGGCGCTGGTGGCGGAGGAGGAGGAGAGGCGGCTGCCGGAGGGTGACCCCGAGTCGGGCGGGGACTCGGAGGACGAGGGAGACTCGGACTCGTCCGGAGATGGCGAAGACGAGGAGAAGGAGAACGAGGCCGAGATCCAGCGGCTGGAGGAGCAGGTGGGGCCGGCGGCGGCGTGGGGAGGAGGCGGCGGCAGCAGCGCGGCCTCCGCCTGGGCCCAACCCTTACCCCGGGGGAAGCGGCGCTGGGCCGGGCTCGGCGCTCCTCACACGCCCGCGTTGCTACGAGAGACGCGTCCGTCCGGGCGCTGTGGGGAGGGCTCGGTTCTCGGCCTCCCCTCCTGGGGACCCGGAGGGTGCTTCTCTTTGTGGCTGCCCGCTGGGGCAGTGCGGCTGTAACGGGGGAAGATCCGCGGCTGCTCCTGTGGATTGGTGCAAGGAGTGAATGTTTGGAGTTTGAAGTGGAAACTGAGCGCTTTGGGGTTGTTTTTAGAGGGAAGCCGGAGAGGAGAGCCCAAGTGGGTAGCTTGTGCTCATTGAAAACCCTTCAGCTAGCTGCCCTTTGTTTGCTATATCATCTTTAAAGAAATTAACACACGTTTAGCACTGTTGGAAGATGCTTTCTTTATGTTCCACTTGTGGGTCTGTTTCTGCAGCTGGAAGCTGCTCCAGGTGCTGGCATTTGCACTGCTGAGCACTAACCTTTAGAGCTTAGAGCCATAAGCTGAGCTCAAGGTTAACTTTAACGCTCTGTTAAAGTGGGAACGGTTTGTTATAAACATCTGCTTGTGACCTGAGAGCATCTTGCAAACAACAGTGGAGTTTGGTGCAACTCTGTGTAGGGAGGTGTTACACAGCCAAGACAGCACATAATGAGGTTTGTGCTCCCCAAAAGAGAGTGTGAGGTTCGGAGTGTTTTCAGGTTTATTTGCCATGGCCATCACTCAGCAGTGCTTTTAATGCAGTATTTTCTCTTGTTCCAAAGCTCTCCATCAATGCTTTTGACTATAACTGTCACTTGGACCTGATAAAGCTGCTCCGCCAGGAGGGAGAGCTGGTGAAGCTCAGAAGAGCTCGGCAGAAGATGAGTGAACTCTTCCCACTTACCGAAGGTACCGAGTGCTTTCTGCTCACCTTGCACCTGATGCAGCTTTAGCATCATCTGTGTACAATGCTGTTTCAGTAGTGAGATCATGTATATTTGTGTCAGGCTTCAACAGCGTTGTTCCAGCCCGGAGAAACCTGAAAGAACAGATTTAGGACTCTTTGAATGGTGTTAACGGCCAGCATTGAGTTTTGCCTCTGGCAGATGAAGGGTAATGGGTCTGTTGCAGGGATTTGAGCTTTTGCCACCTGCAGCTGCCCTGTCCCCTGCCAGAGGCTGCTGCAGTGGTGTGGGACTGGAGGGAGGGTGTTTGTGCCCATCTACTGCAGCCTCTGGTCTGCCTGTTTGCTGGGTGATCCTGCCAGGATGTGACCTGCTGTAGCCCGGGGACAGGCAGATGTCTGCTTGTGCTGCCTCTGCTGAAGGGGTGACACAGCAGTGGGATGGCAGCACTGAACCAGCTCCCCTCACTCAGTGAGTGTGACTCGAGCCCAGACAAACTCCTGCCAAAAGTGAGATTTCAGTCAAGCAGCAAGGAAAACACAGTGGTGGTGAATGCTGTGGGTAGGCCTTGAAGTGGGTGTTTCTTTACTCATAACATGGAGACAGTATAAATATTGCAGAGGCTGCTCTGCCCCAGTGCTTTTAGCCTTGGCAAGGGAAGCTTTCCTTCTGTGCAGGTGGGAACTTGCAGTCTCTGAAGCCATTGACTGTTTCTTGTCAAAGTTGTGTCTCTGGCTGCCTCTTTGGTTGCTGCTATGCACTGACCTGCCCAAAATGCTGCAACTTCTGCTCTCTTTAAGTAGGAATGTGCTTGCTTAGTGCCAATTTGAAAAGGTCTCTACCAAACTCCTCTTTCAGTTTAATTGTGAGGAGTTGTGAAGGCTAAAATTGTGCTCTGCCTTGTCTGTCTCTTCATTTTTAACTCTGTTATTCAAAACTCTCATAAGAAAAACCTCAACAAATGGATTGAAGCTGTTCTTTCCGACCACTGGTGATGTATCCTGAACTTCTTCCTTTCAGAGATCTGGCTGGACTGGTTGAAGGATGAGATAAAAATGGCTTCTGAAAGCTCGGAGCGAGAGAAGGTTTATGAGCTCTTTGAGAGAGCTGTGAAAGACTACATCTGTAAGTTGTTGAGACACTATCAAATGTATTGTGTTGCCTTCAGGTTAGGGCTTCCTTTTCCTAGGAAAGCTTTTTCCTTCTGTTATAATGCAGAAATTGGATAAAAACCAGTGTGACGTGATGCTCAGCATCACGTTTATGAAGCATTGGAGTTAAAGCCAGTCAAGGGCAATGCTTTAAGTGGCACTGCAGTCCTTAAAGTCTTCTGAGCCATTGTTGTAAAAGGCTTTAAATGCGTCTTTTGCACTCCTCTCATCTCTCAAAGCCGCAGGTGTTGCTCTCATTCAAGCAATGCTTTCTCTGCTGCCCATTAGGAATTCTTTAGCTCTTTCTTTGAGGAAAGTGAATGCTTTCAAAAGGTTCATTTCTACTCCTGTCTCTGTGTTGGTTGGCACTGTCTTTACTGCCACTTCCACTACGTGACAGCTCTTTCAGACCAGCTCATAATTACTGTCTGGGAGCCAGTGTTCTTGAAGCCATGCTGTGGGACCAGCTCTGATCATCCCTGGCAAAAGCCAGGGGAGTTCGTGGTGTCTCATCTCTCTGTCAGGAGCTTAAAACTTGTACCCTAAAGCACTGAGTAACTGTGTGCTCTTTGGGGATTGCGGTGAAAACATGAAGCCTGAAGAAACAGAGAGGGCTTGGTAATATCCAGGTAAATCCATTGCAGACAAATAGTCACATTAAAGCATTGACAGAGCTGGCCTCACAGAGTGTTGGTGATCCTCCAGGGAGAGGGAATGAAGAGCTGAGAGGTGATATCCTCTGGATCTGCTCTATGGATTGCACTTGGGGGTTGGAAGGACTTCTTCTGGAGCCTGAGATGTGCAACCTTAATGTCTCTTGGTTGGGTGGTCCCTACTGCGGGTCCCTGAACCTGCTTTACCCAAAGACTGCCATAGGCAAGAGAGGTGCCAGACAGGTGATGCTGTTGTAGCACCTACCTCTCCCCTTCATGGTTATGCTGCTAAAGCAGTTGCTGAACAAGTGAGTACTGAAGGCTGGAAAGAGAATAAGAGCCTACTTTAGTCTGAGTTGTTAGTCCCAGCTCTGCACAATGTGCTCAAGAAGAGTGAAGTTGCTGTTAAGGGGGGGTCTTGATCATCTCTCTCTGATGCAGCTTGTGTACCAGACGTGGCATATGGGAGTCAGTAGGTGTTGGTAGCAACTGCAAGAACGACTTTATTCAGAAGAAAACTCTATTTTATTTCTCATAACTTTGTTTAGGTCCTGAAATTTGGTTGGAATATGCCCAGTATTCGATTGGTGGCATTGGCCAGGAGGGAGGGATCGAGCGAGTTCGCTCCATCTTTGAGAGGGCACTGACTGCAGTGGGGCTGCATGTGACGAAGGGCACCGCGCTGTGGGAAGCGTACCGGGAGTTTGAGAATGCCATCCTGGAAACAGCACAGGTAAGGCCAGGCTCCTGCAAGCAACAAGCTGTGCTGTGGGGTCAGAAGTCAGCTTGAAGCCCCCTCATCAGTCTCCACTGAGAAAAGAGACTGTCATATCACACAGTTGGTTTCTCTTCAAGCTGTACAAACTGACCCTTTGGTCTGGGAATAATGTTGTGTGTGTTTAGTTGAGTAATGGATTTGTGTTTAAATAAGATCATAAAATCTCATACCCAGAAGCAAAGCGCCACTCTGCTGCTTTAGCTTGAACTGACAAGAATAGCTCTGAACTGAACAGCTTCATTATTAAACAGTGTTGCTGCCAGTCAGTATTTCTGCACATGGCCATGTTTATGCTTCCAGACTGTTTTCTACTTCAG
The DNA here is from genome assembly GCA_026283785.1 of Coracopsis vasa. Lineage (NCBI taxonomy): Eukaryota > Metazoa > Chordata > Aves > Psittaciformes > Psittacidae > Coracopsis > Coracopsis vasa. The sequence goes on along the minus strand of JANHGB010050585.1, from coordinate 20,876 downwards.
CTTTTAACTCATTCCTTATTTCACACTTTTTGGGACTTTTGGCTGATAGTGTGTTATTCCTGGAATGTTTGGTTCTGCTCTCTCTGCAAAAGATACCTTTACAAGATGGCCAGCATGTGAAATGTATGGTTTTGTACTTTACCATGTAAGATGATAGGGAAGTTAAAAGATGTCCTTGCCCACAGTAGGGTGGCTGTGTGTGTTCTTCAAGAATCAAGTAGTCATTTGGAGCCCTGATCCCCCAACTCATAACCAATACCCCATGATATTCACCAGGTCCGGCTTGAGAGAACTGATTAAACTTCAATCCTTTTGTTTGTAGCCAGCTCCTGGCAGTGTTCCATCTCCTGAGCAGCAGCAGATGCTCTGCAGCCAGCTTGAGAAGATCCACACACTGTTCAGGCGCCAGCTGGGGATCCCACTGTTGGGTAAGAGCTGCCGAGGTGGGGTGGAGAAGCTGTTACACTCACCCAGGCTTTAGTCCTGATCATTCTTTTGGTAGAGCCACATAAACTGCAGCTGTAGGACTTGTGTATTCTTTAATCAATGGCATTGGCCTGTGTTTAGGGCCTCTTGAATGATGCACGGATCCCTTTTGTTCAGAAAGATTCTTACTCATTGAAACAGCTTCTCTGTTTCTTCAGTATGTAATCTGGGGCTATTTAAAGTATGAGCAATGAGTATAAAACATAGGAACGAGGAGTTCAGCTGTGGTGATCACTACACAAGAACCTCAGTTGGGAGCAGTACACACTGACAGCTGGGTTGTTGGTATCATGCCCTTTCTAATTCATACTTTAAACTCCTTAAATCTCTTGCTGATCTGCTTATAGGAGAAAGAGAAGTACTTCTTCATTTGCACATTGAAAGAATTTGGATTCCTTTCTTTACAGCCTTGGGAGAATCTTGCCACTTTGGTTTTCTAAATCCAAATCTGTAGCTTTAATGTATCTTGCCCTGAGTTTCTGTTGTGGTGCACTGTGTAAGATGAACTGTCTGAACCCTTTAAGTGTTCAGTAGTGTGACAGTCAAGATTGAAAGCATAAATAAAAATACAAATATGTGTCAAGCATAGGTTGAAATCTGATTATTTGATCCAATAAGTGCATTGCTGATGGGTTTTCATGTCTGTTCTATAGATATGGAGACTTCTTATGCTGAATATGAGGAGTGGTCAGAAGATCCAATCCCAGAAACAACAATAAAGAATTACAAGAAAGCTCTACAGCAATTGGAGAAGTGCAAACCCTATGAAGAGGCACTGGTAATGTTTTACTTGCACTTACCTTTAAAAGCAAAGACTCAATTGCGTGGAGATGATTCCCTTTATTCCCTAAATTGTATTGTTCTGGTCACAGAGCACTGAATATTGCCAGGGGGCTTTCAGCTGTGAGCAGTGTGAGACAAGAAGCCCCACAACTGGGTAGACTGGAAACTGTTGAACCTGTTGCTTGTGTCAGGCCACCCTAAGGTGCCCAGGAGCACCCTCCTCTGAGTAACAATTGAGTTGTTTGAATTGTGCTTTGGTTTAGAGTTTAATTTTTTTGTATCCCTCTTTGTTTTCCAGCTGGGTGCTGAAACACCGAAGCTGGCAGAATATCAAGCTTACATTGATTTTGAAATGAAAGCAGGTGATCCAGCTCGCATTCAGCTGATCTACGAGAGGGCTTTGGCTGAGAACTGCCTTGTGCCAGATCTCTGGGCACGTTACAATCAGTATTTGGTAAGGAACAGAACCCCAGATGTTTCCAGTTTCATTTCCCTGTGTGTGGGGTTTGGGTTTATTTCAATCTTAGTGGCTGATAAACAAAAGACCAAGTTTCACCTCAGACCTGCCACTTAGTTCCTGAAGAATTTAAAAACTGGTTTTTCACCTTGCCTTTGGTTTCTTCCTGTTTCCAGGGGTGTGTTTATTGATCGAATGAGCATTTGCTCTTTCTCCTTTAGCTGTGCAGAATTAAACTGGTTGTTTGCATCAAGGTTTGTGCTATATGGCAGAGTTGACTGAGTGCAACCAGCTTTACTGTGAGCCCTGGCATTGGCTTTGGTAGCTCCTCATCCAGAAGCATTGCTTCTGAGGATGTCCCTCCTTTTCTTGTAGCTGTTGTAGGCAAAGCAGTTCAGTGCTGTCTGGATCACTGGGGACGCACAGTTACATCAATGGCAGTGCTTGTTTGAGGGATGCCAGTGCTCATGAATGGTTTATGGTGGAGAACAAAACCTAATTTGCCAAGAAGGTGAAGCAAACCCAGATGTTCAGTCTATTTACATGTGGGCTGGCTAATGCAGTTTGAGAATCATGCTGAACTTGAGAGGCAGGGCTTTACATATGGACAGAATGTTGAGCTGTTAGGAGATCAGTGTAACTTGCTACAGGAGGCTTATCTAGGCTGAGTTGCTCTGTTGTCTCTATCTTACCAGCTTGAGACAGCAGGTTGTGGGTGGCTGAAGTAGGCTATGTGTACACCCTCCTTGTTTTGCATCCTTTCCTCTCCTCTTAATGTATGAAGAGCAGTTGGAAATTTACTTGGTGCCTTTGTTATATTTATCTCATTGGCAGAAAATACCTAAGTGGCTTGGTTAAAGCAGATGGTTAGGTATTGCAGACTGACATGGCATGAAGTTCTTGGCTGTGTTATTCCTGACCATATCCTTTCTGATTTAAAGGTGTTTGCTGAGTTTTTAGGAGTATAGACTTTAAAATACCCATCCTGTCTTAGCTTTTCAAATGTAAAAGTACTTTTTTAAGGTGTTGCTCCTCATAAGCTGGTGTTTTGTCCTGGATGGTCTCTCTGGCTAACAGGAACATAAAACTTTGTTGTATGGTTATTCCAGGACCGGCAGCTGAAGGTGAAGGAATTGGTCTTGTCCGCTCATGACCGCGCTGTTAGGAACTGTCCCTGGACGGTGGGGCTGTGGATTAGGTATCTTCTGGCGATGGAGAGGCACAGAGTCGATCACAGCATTATTTCTGGTAAAGAAAGGTCATCTCAGCAAACCTTCTCTCCAGTACAGCACTGCTTTCTGCACCCTGGATAATGTCTGGCAGATGGTGGCTTGCAGAACACTGTAGGATTTGTTTTCATCCTGCTGCAGCAATCTTAAAGCTGATGAAATGTGCAGCATCGTGTTCCTAGGGCTTCACTTCTGAGCAAGCAATGAACAACTTCAGTAACATTCATGCAACCTGGCTTGTAAATCCCCTTCCTAAACCCATTTACCATATGCAGGAATTACTGTGTTTTCCCATCTCTAGATACCCAAGGTGTATGTACTCCTTTGCTATACATTGTAGGTTGTTAATTTTGTCTATATCTGGAAAATAAATATGTTTGTATGTTTTTTTCCCCATTTTCTTTCAGAAATGTTTGAAAAAGCTCTGAATGCAGGTTTTATTCAGGCAACGGACTATGTAGAAATCTGGCAGGCATACCTTGATTACCTGAGAAGAAGGGTGGATTTTACACAAGGTACCTATGATATATGTGTGAATAAATGTTTATTCTCTTTTCTATGTATCTCCCTGGTATTGTTAAAAAATGTAACAGCATTTTGGTAGTTTCATATCTTCCACAAACCCCATTTTCTGGCCAGTTAGTATCTATAAAATATATGAACTCAGTGGGTTTAAAGCAGCTCTTGCTGACAGAATAGATTGTGCTGTTGCAAAAATGCCCTCCCTTATGTTTTAGGTGCTTGATGTATTTTTATTATGCATGTAGTGAGTTTTGCTGAAGTGATAACATTTAGGTTCCCCTTTAAAGTCATTGTGGGTGATAAGGAAGAGATTTTAGTGATGGGAGATGAAAGAATTGCCTTAAACTAATTGGATTTTCTTTCTTGCTAAAGACTCCAGTAAGGAACTGGAAGAGCTGCGGTCTGCATTTGCCCGTGCTGTGGAGTATTTGAAACAAGAAGTAGAAGAGAGTAAGTTAAATCATCCAATACATTGGTTTCTCTTGTTCAAGGATAATAAGACCAGTTCTTCCCATGATGTTTAACTTGTCCTCAAGTGTCTCAGACACTTCAAGAAAGCTACAGATACACATCTTGTACTGATACTCCACCTTGTTTAATAAACACTCTATTTCCAAGAGCCCTTCACAAACAGTTCTTGGTTTTATTCCCAGGATTCAGTGAAAGTGGTGATCCATCCTGCACCATCATGCAGAACTGGGCAAGAGTTGAGGTGAGGTTTCCATCTGCTGTATTTAAACTGCTAGGCTAGAGGAAATGGGTCCTTTTAAAGTTCCAACCACAGAATGCAATCCTCTTACACTTTGGCGTTTTGTCTGGGTGACTTCAGTGAGTAAATCTCTCTTCTTCCACTCCTGTGTGTGGACTGATCAAGCACATAGTGTAGCTTCACACTTGAAGAACAACATCCCAGGAAGGAAATGGCATTCCCTTTGAGAAGGTTGTCAGGACTGTTAGTGTGTTGATGCTGCTGTGACTGCATTGTGGTACAGAAGTGTGTGAGTACCTTGGTTAGCGGGCTGGCCACACTGGCTTGGAACTGAGCACTGAGGCTGTAAGCTGCTTGGAATCCTGCCTAATTTACTGCTGCCTACACCAACTGGATTCAAACTAATACAGATATCAATGTGCTGGTCCAGTCACTGCCCATGAGTGGATGTTTTGTTTCCTTGCTTTGCCACAGGCCCATACAGATCAGGGTCGTAACACATGGGGTGAATTGCAGAGTCTCAGGCCTCCTGGACAGTGTGTGCCTGGATCTGAATGAACAACTTTCCCTTTCTGTCTGTGGTGTTTTCTTGTTTTGGGGTGGAGGGAAGGCAGGGGGGAAATGGTGTTGAATAAATAATCTGCAATCATACTGAGTGCTTTGGATGTTGTGTTTCAGGCTCGCTTGTGTAACAACATGCAGAAAGCCAGGGAACTCTGGGACAACATCATGACTAAAGGAAATGCCAAATACGCTAACATGTGGCTGGAGTATTACAACCTAGAAAGGTAAGAGCTTGGCTGGCTGGGAGAGTTCATTAACTTTTTAGTTTCCTTATCTGTGTAAGACAAGACTTGGATACTTCATATGGTGTATGTATGCTTTTGAGGTTCTTGCAGGAGCTCTGCAGTATATTTTATACCTATTACAGCAATAATGCATAGAAGGAGGGAAGACACTTGTGTAGAGTGTAGTTTAGTGTCCTGTCTTGTCATCTGCATGTGGAGGATTGGCTCCTTACTGCTGTGGTTTTCCTCCTGCAGAGCTCATGGTGATACTCAGCACTGCAGGAAGGCCTTGCATCGAGCTGTGCAATGCACCAGTGACTATCCAGAGCACGTCTGTGAGGTGCTGCTCACACTGGAGAGAATAGAAGGTAACTGTAACTGTACATCATCTGGTTCGTGTACAATGAGAGTGAATTTTGATCCAGTGCTTTGTGTTCTGGTGAAGGCTTCCTTTCTTTTCACTACTGTAGCATACACAAGCAGCTCTCCTCTTTCTTTTTCTTCTTTTCTGGCCTGACTTGCAGCCTGCTGGGTTTTTCCATGCCTTTTTGGAGTGTCATATTATACATGAGAGATCTCTGCTCTGCTTGGGTTTTCTTCTCTTTGAAAGCTCCTCATTATAGTTAGAGTTTTCATGTGTAATGGTTAATATTAAGAACAAATTCCATGAACTCACTGAGTCTTATTTTTCCAGAACTGCATTTTCAAATCAAGGGAAAGCTAAATACAAGGCCTTTTTCCCTTATCCATTAGGAACCCTGGAAGACTGGGATGCAGCTGTTCAGAAAACAGAGAACAGACTAGCTCGAGTCAATGAACAAAGAGCAAAGGTCAGAACTTTCTGAGCTACTTGAGCAATTTATAGGCAATACCTGTATTAAGATCATGCTTGTCTGAATGTCAGATCTCTAATGTTGGTTCCCATGGATAGACCTGAACTGTCTTAAAGCCTCAGAGCTATTGAATTTAGTTTAAAAACTATGGTTCACCTCTTCTGATGCTTTTTATCTTTCACCTTTTGACCCTTGGATATATACAAGAGTAACGTGTGCTCCAGGAAAGCTCTATGAGCAAACAGCTGATATGCTTTAGATGTTGATCCTGTTAGTGCTGTGTTTAATGATGCTGAGGGGAAAACCCTCCAGGTTGAGTACTCTGGAAAATGCTTTGCAGTCACTGGAAAAACAATGTTGTGTGTGCTTGTAGGCTGCTGAGAAAGAAGCTGCTCTGGCAAAGCTGGAGGAGGAGAAAGCTGAACAGCGAAAGCAGGCTCGGGCGGAAAAGAAAGCTTCCAAAAAGGCTAAAAAAGCCAGGACTGGGGACAAGCGCAAAGCAGATGATGATGATGAGGGTGAATGGGGACAAGAGGAAGAAGGTAACGAAGATAAATGCAAACTTCAGACCTTTGGCAATAGGGTTATTGGTTGTTCTCCTGCTGTTAGAGGCAGGTGAGGAAGCGGCATCGCTGGTATCTTCACAGAGCTGCTGTCCCAGGGTCTCTTTCCCCTGGGAGGTCTTTGCTGTGGTAATGAAATGGCATCCAGGCTAAATGGTTTCTGAGCAGCAGAAGTGCGTGTTTATAAGGACTTGTAGAGGGTTTAGGGTTTTATTATTTCAGAGAAATACTGTACCTTAAAGTCATTTTCCTGACTCATACGCTGCCGAGGCTTGTGTCTAAATTGGATTGTTCAGTATTGGAGCAGCCTCTTGGAAGGTGGTAACAGAAGATTTTAAGAGGTTACTGCCCCTGGGAGTTTGGGATTTTAGATTTTCTTCTTACTTAAATAATAGTAACCCCATTAGATGAAGGGGAATAATATGAATCAGTAGTTGCAACTGACAGAGAAAAGGAAAGTATTCTTTTTGCTTTCATCTAAATCCTTGCTGTACTGGTCAAATAACCTCTTGTTACTCATTACTAAAAACCCGAGGGAGGTTTCTATTTGTGTCTGTGAGACCTGTGACTCTATTTTGTGCCGTTTTCAGACTCCACAGTGGTAATAGAGGACAGCATAATTGCAATGGTGAATGAAATGGTGTAATTCTTACTAGTAAGGCTTTCAATGTCATTCATCAGCAGAGCAGCCCAGCAAGAGACACAAGGGTGATGGTTTACTTGAAGAAGACATGGAGGTAGAAATGGGACTGTTTGGGAGAAGTGGACCTGAAAAGCCAGATCGCCCAGCAAACCAGAAGGAAAAGGCAACCACCAGTCGAAAGGACATCCCCAAGGTCTTACATGACAGCAGTAAGGATAATGTAACCGTCTTTGTCAGCAACCTCTCCTACAACATGGCAGAGCCGGAGGTGAAACTGAAGGAGCTCTTTGAGAGCTGTGGGGAGGTGGCAGAAATCCGTCCGGTCTTCAGCAACAAGGGGACATTCCGAGGCTATTGCTACGTGGAATTCAAGGAGGAGAAATCTGCTCTCCAGGCCCTTGGCTTGGATCGTCAAGCTGTGGAGGGGAGACCCATGTTTGTTTCTCCATGTGTTGACAAGAACAAGCATCCAGACTTCAAGGTAGACTTTTAGTCTTTCAAGTAATAGGTTAAACAATGGGACTGTTGCGTGTGATGAGCTCATGTCGTGCCAGTTTGGAATGGTAGTGTGATAATTTGGCAGTAAAACTATTTTCTGGGAATTCTTGGATCTTGTGTTCCTTTGCCATAAATCAGGATTGGCATTACTTTTTTGGGGGTGTGATAGATTGAAGCCATTGGAGTCTTTGGTCTGCAAACTAACAGCCTCCTCCTTTCTTCAGGTGTTCAGGTACAGCACTACCCTGGAGAAACACAAACTGTTTATATCTGGTTTGCCATTTTCCTGCACTAAGGAAGAGCTGGAAGATGTGTGTAAAGCCCATGGGAATGTGAAAGACATTCGGCTGGTCACTAACCGAGCAGGCAAACCCAAGGTAGGCTTCCTTAATGCTCTCCTAATGTAAGAAATCCTTCAGACAGAATCTTGTCATGAAGTTAAGTCTTTAGTCATTAGTAAGTTATTAGTAAGCCTGCAGAGAACTTGTTTTTAGGTAACTGGCTAAATTCACCTGGTGTAACTGATTCCCTTCCTCCCTCCTTCAGTGTCTTGAGGCTGTTGTTCGTAACATCTGCTGCAACAATAGGTTTGCCAGTGAGAAATGAGCCACGTCTCTCTGACAGGGCTCCTTATTTCCAACCTGGGATAGATGAGTCCTTGTGAAATAAGAGACTCTAAACCAGCGGCTGCTCTGCCAGAACTCCACCTCGGCCATGTCTGTGTGTTGGGCGCTTCTAACGGGTGCTGTGCTGGTGATGGTGTGCATGTGTTCTCTCATGTATTTTCTAGCTCCTGGCAATATCTCAAGTACAGTTGCTGTTGTGTGCACACCTTGTCACAAGTGCTCCTGTGCGTACCCTGAGCCTTGCAGGCCACATTCTGAGCTTAGTTTGAGTTGGGATTCTGTCTAAATCACAAATAAATGTGCTTTGGATGTTATAATCTGGTTTATTTCCTGTGAAACTCATGAATGAGAGTCAATAAGTGTAGGTTGTAGGTAAGAATTATTTCAGCTAAAGAGCACTGGGCTTTCAGCCATGTTTAGGTCTGCTCGACCAAATGCAGAGAAAGCAGCACTAAACCTAATGTAGGTCACCTCTTTTATTTAGGGCCTGGCCTATGTGGAGTATGAAAACGAAGCTCAGGCCTCGCAGGCTGTGCTGAAAATGGATGGCCTGACAGTCAAGGAGCACGTCATCAAGGTGATGATCAGTAACCCCCCCCTCCGAAAGCTGCCGGACAAGGCTGAGGCAGGCAGAGCCTCCCAGTTTGCGGTGCCGCGCCAGATCTATGGAGCGTAAGTACTGGGAACACTGGGTGTCTTTACATGCTAAAATAGAGGCATTTAATCTGGAATAGGGAAGAACATTGAAAAGGTGCTGAACCATCAAAAACTGGGTTGCTGGATTGATGGGGGAAAGTGGATTTTTCTTCCTTGTCAATAGAAGCAGGTCTGTAGTGACCGAGAGTATCAGGTGTTGGACATGTTTGTGCCTTAGTACTATTAACTTCTATGTCCTCTTGTCCTGGAGAGCCAGCCATTGCTCCCAGTGAGCATTCCGGTTGCTCTTCCATCTTCCAGAGCACTCCCACTGCTTAGTGTTGTGTCGGATTCAGTTTCTGGGGACTGCTGGGCTGTTGTTTTATGCCAGAACTTGGGTATCCTGTTTCAAAGTGAAAGCTTTGCACTACTTAATACTGAAACCATAGACAGGAGTAGTATTTAAGAGTGTTCCTCATAGTGAACAAAGTCCTTTTTGTTTCCCCAAGTTAAACCAGTACCTTCAAAGAGCACTGGGATTCTTTTAAATGTCCCTTTCTGCTCTCCAGGCGAGGGAAGGGAAGGACACAGCTTTCCATGGTGCCTCGTGCGCTGCAGCGCCAGAGTAATCCTGTGGCTAAGGCTGAGAACGGGATGGTCCAGAACTCACCAGCAGCTTCCTCCGCGCCCCCCGAGGAGCCGAAGAAGATGTCCAATGCTGACTTTGCCAAGATGCTACTGAAAAAGTGAGCAAAAAGTCTGCAGTCAGCGGGTCTGGTAAAATGTGAAATGCCTTTATGGAAGCCATGTTGTGTCCTTACGCTAGCAAGGAGAGAACGCCAGTCACAATCACTTGTAAATACTGTTCTGGACTCCTGCATTCACTGAGACCCGGGTAGGATGGTACAAATCCAGGTTTTTTTTCCTCTGTTTGTAAGAGCAAAGAGTTTATGCTGTGTTCTGGTAAAATGGCATTATATGATTCCTCATATTGAGGGTAACGAGGGGGGAAGTGTTTCCTGTACAGGTCGGATGCCACGTCAAGTTTCATGAATGCTTTACAGATGTCTCTTTCGTTAAGGAACGAGATGCAATGGGAAAGCTTAGTGCTAAGCTTGTCAGGCTCCACTGGTCAGCTCCGATTGTGATTGCAGTCATTCTCTCTGCCGACAAACCCATTTGCCACCCAAACACACACTCGCAGGGACATTCATCTCCTTCCATTAAGCGTGAGATGCAGACGCTCGTAACTTCACCACAATGGCCTATTTTAGTATTGGGAGAGTTTCTATACATGTGTGTATATGTATATACACCAATATACATCTCTCTGTCTTCAGCTAATGTTCTGTTCCAGTTGCCCTGTTTTTTATATTGTGTATTTGTAAAAGACATTCAGATTCAGGATTTGAAGTGTCATGAGGTAATCCTTAGAGCTGGTAACTTTTGTTTCCCATAAGCTGTACGTGCTGTTGCTGAGGACCATTTTCTTTCTTTTGGGGTTGTTTTTGCTAGCTAGTTCATCAAGTCTTTTGCAGGTGGTTTCTGTATGGTTTTGTACAAATGTGAAGTGCAAGCTGACCTTTCCTGGTTTATTAAACTCGAGTTCTCAAAGGTTTTCTATAAATACTGTTGCTTTTGTTTAAATGTGGGTGTTGGAATTGCACTTATCCTCTGGCAGCTGGGTAATGCTGATGTACCTCGCCCCAGGTGCACTGAGAGACACAGTGTCACTGACTTTACCCTGAATAGCTCGCTCCATCTCATATGAATATCCTGAAACCACTTTAGTCTGGTACATGATCTTGGGTAGAAATATTGCTGCTTGTCAACTGAACCTGCTGCTGGCTCTGGAAGTCAGCATAGGCCGGGGTTGAACGTGAGGGGGGCCTCGGTGCCAAGGTCACTTGTACAACACGAGCACTGCTGCAAATAAACACTTATTTTCAGTGCTTATGTTCTGTGATGCTTTAACTTGGCTTTACTTTGGATCGATGCTTTGTAGCTTTGAGCCATAGAAGGGGGATAGAGCAGCTTGGGCCTGCCAGCCAGCTCTGGACTGCTGATACAGCTTAGAAAGGTCTAATAACGCTTTGGTATGAAGCTTTGGGTGGGGATGCTAAGGCTGGCCTTGCCCTCAGGGCAGGCATGTACACAAGCTTAGTGAGGAATTCGGTTTCCTTTAGCTGCTGGGGCTGGACTTGCTGCTTCAGAGCCCTCTGTTACACCCCAGGCCACAGCTGTATATGGCTGTGGAGCCAGGATGTATGCACCCTGTTACTTGTAACTCCACAACCTGAGCTGTGACCTCTTCTTAGTTCAGTGCAATAGTAAAGCACCTTGAGCCTGTTCCAAACAAAGACTTTAATATTAAAATAGTTTAATAATCTGTTACTAAAACATTGCATTTCATCCTCCCAACCCCCCCTGAGCTCTAAAGTGCAGATGCTATTTGTACTCAAAAATAAGCATGCTTACACTACAAAAATAAGCATACTTTGTAAGGACAGAGCAACCTTCCTCATTCATTTATTGTTTGCTTTCCCTGGCAGCAGTAGCTGGTACATAAGCATGGAGCGGTGCTGTAGTAGACAGGTAACTCCCAGTCTGTTGTCTGCTTGTAAAAGATGCATCCTGGCTACCTTGCAGGGAACGAAGTGGGAAGGGAAGAAGCCTAACGCTGGCCAGGGACAGTCTTATGCTGTTTGGCAAAGGGGCTCTAAACTGTTAGGCTCTCTAAACTGGATTGAACCCCAAGGTTTCTGAACTTAAGGGTGTTAGGCTCAGTTGTGCTGCTGCAGAGCTGACAGGCAGGGGTGGAGGGAGCTGGTCTGGGTCAGGCTCTAGGTGCTTTTACCTTAAAAGCAAAGATAAAGTGCACTTCTTGGCACTACACAGCAGCTTCCAGGAACTGCATGAACTGCCACTGCAGCACAGGGAGGCCTTGTGTGTGTCTGATGCATTTATCATAGGTCATATTATTACTAGTAACTAACTGTGCAGATTGAAGGAACTTCAGGGTTTTGGCAACTTTTCTATGCCCATTCTCACCAGATCAGCACCACTGATAGAGGTTGCATAGAACAAACCTCTTCTGCCCACAGCTTTGCAGAAGCTCTTTCCAAGCCCTGAACTGAAATGTGGAAGGACACAGGGATCCTGCTGGGTGACATGGGGCTGAGGCAAGGCCTTGGAGCACCTTGGAGCTCAGTGATGTAAGTCAGCATTTCTTCTCTTGTTCCAGCCACGTCATCTGTAATCCTAAACCAAATGCTTCCCACTTGTACAAAGGCAAGTGCAAGTAAACCAGGTGAAGGGCTGTGATTGGAGCAGCTGCTCAAAGCTTAAAATTAAGGAGAAAGTAAATTCCACTTCAGCCTGTGGAGCCCCTCAAATCCCTCTCCCCACCTCCTTCCAGTAGCACAAGCAAGTTCTAGTACACAGTCACCATCAACAGTTCATATTTCAGCTTGGCGTAATGTATATAAATAAATTATATTAATTTAATCCAATGTAAGACACTTTAAATAAACAAAATGCTAAAGAGTGGCACCTCCTGTCCAGTTATTTCCCAGCAGGAATACCGAGTGCCTTGGTGTTCAGTGGCTCTGCAATGTCCACAACCCTCAAGTCTTGACGGGGATGGTTTGTTTGCATCCCGCAGTGCTGCCATCTGCCTCAGGTAAGCCCACGGAGTACTCTGTGGTGGCAATGAGCAGCATGTCCAGGGTTGTCTCAGTACACTTTGCAATGAAGCGTATGAAAGGCCTCACATCACCCTCGTTGGCCACTTCCAGGACATGATAATACTCAGCCCGTTGCTCCTTGCGGATGGTGATGGGGGGGTAACCCGCCTGCATTAGGATGAGGTTCATCAGCAGGCGCGAGGTCCTCCCGTTGCCATCTGTAAATGGATGGATATAAACCAACTTGTAGTGGGCTAAAGCAGCGAATTCCACAGGGTGCAAGCTCATGGCATCTTCTGAGTTCAGCCACTGCACGAACTCCTCCATCTGCTTCTCAACATCCCGGGGATGTGGGGGGATGTGATGCCCTACAAACACATGAGTAGTCCTGAAGCGCCCTGCCTCCAGTGGGTCAGCATAGCCCAGCACCCTCCGGTGGATCTCCAGGATGTCACTGGTGGTGACTGAGCCGATCCGGGATACCAGGGTGGTGTTGACATACTTGAGAGCTGCGTGCATCCCGATCACCTCGTTCTGCTCCACTAAGCTCTTCCCAGGAACGGCGTATCTGGTCTCAATGATGTGCCGTATTTCCGACAGCGTCAGAGTGTTGCCTTCAATAGCAACCGTGTGGTAGATGTGGTGGTAGTAGGACTCCTCCATCACCCTGCGCAGGGCGGAATTGCCTTTGGGAATTGCCATCACCTTCTTCACCTTGCTGTCAATAATGCTGAAATACCTCTGGTCAATCTCTTCCACCAAAGGCAGCGTCCGGTCCCGATTGATCAAAGCCTTCTCATTGAAAGGGGAAATGGTGAGTGCTTTGGAGTACAAGTAATCAGCTTGAAGAATGTCTTTTTCCTCTTCAGAAAAGATCCCAAACTCATTCAGGGCATCCACATAATCAGGGTCCATTTTGAGGGCATATACAAAGAGTTTGTGGGCTTTCTCCCGCTTGCCTTGGCGCTTCATCTCCAGGGCTTGGTTCAGAGCTGCTCTAGCTTCCAACTTCACCTCTGCAATGCAACAAGAGCGGTCAGATAACAGGGTAGTGAGTTTACTGGAAACTTCAAGACCATCACTGCTCAATAACCAGTCCAAAGGAGAACTTGTATTGCAGCCTTTGCTAGGTTACAAGCACAGAGGCTTATTTATGCCACAGCGTGGCAGCCGAGCTGCTCCCAGCAGGAAGCGTGGCAGGATCTGTCAGCACCATGGCTCAAGCTGGCCACAGGCCTGTTGCATCCCAGCAAAACTCACTTTGGCCACCAGGCTGCTGTGTGTGGGAGGACACAGAGTCTCAAATACACTCCTGGTGATAATTAATGCCTGTTCTCCTGCTAGAAGCACAGCCCACAGCTGCTGACAGCGCTTCTGCTTCTTCACTGACTATCAAACATCTTCCCAGCTTTAATGTGAACACGGATACAGTGCTGGAATTGTTACCATTCCTCTGAATGTTTCCCAAGTTAATATCCCAGGCAATAAAGGCAACGACTGTAGCCTATCATTGCTAGAAAAGCTGTTCTATGACTACCAGGATGTCAGGATTAAGGCTGTATATCCCAAGTAACTGTGTTATTAAACCAATAACCAGGTTTTCCAATTACCTTCACAGAACAGTACTAAAAGCATGAGGAAAAACTTCAGAGAAGCAAAGCAGCACCAAGAGAAGGCTGGTGCTGGCCTCTGGGCTGTTCACAGCCAATGTTAATTTACAGTTGGGCACTAAGCATTCGCTACCATTATGGGGTAGGGGGGTGGATCTCCAGATGTGGGTTGTCACTATACAGCAGCTCTGTCCCCCTGGGCTGTGCTTACCTGGGGAGGCTTTGCCTTTCAGCACCAGCAGCTCCAGCCCATTGGAGGCCACGCTGAGCTCTGTGGTCTGCCCCGTGTACCTGGTGACCCCCGAGGAGCCGGGGCCCAGTTCACTCTTCAGGAAGGAGAGCCCCTGGAGCACTGCGTGGCACTGGTCCTCCACAGCCGGCAGCAGCAGCATCATGAGCAAGCCCAGGAGCAGCCCCAGCACTGCTGCCCACCTGATGCGGGCCCACAGCGTCACCCATTGCAGCCTGGGATCCGTTGCCATAGACACCAGGTTCATCCTGCTTCCAGCACAGACTTGAGGAGCATCTCCTTCCCCTCCGCTCCCACCTGGGGACAGAAACAGCTTTAGCCTGAGCTCTGTACCATGGGGCAGGGGATGTGGCATCGAGTGGACCTGACCATCTACCCCCTGGGGCTGTGTCACAGCTATTGGGGTTATCCCCCTCTCCCTGCACCTCTAAGCAGGGCAGTACCCACCATAACAGAGATCCTTATGGGGCCTACACTTTACCGTAGCATGAGGAGATGCTGATACCCACAAGCAGTGCGGGCACCGGGCTCCGAGGAAGGAAGGGGCTCTATCCTGCACAGCAGCCCTTTCCCCCCTCCCGAAGGGGACCCCAAACCCCTCCCGGTGCTGAGGTCTCTCCCCATGCCCCCATCATCCCGTTCCCCGCCGGTCTCCCTCGCCCTCCGGCCCCAGCCCTCATCTCACCTCAGGCCGGGTCCCCCATCACCTCCACCGCCGGTTAAAGTAGCCCCACCTGCCTAAGCCCCGCCCTCCGCGCCCTACCATTGGCTGCACCGCTCCTCTGCTCCTCTTCCATTGGTTCTTGTAGCTGACACTCTCTCTGCGTTCCTCCCTTCTTCCTGCCCTCCGCTTCCTTCAGCGTCTTCCGCGTAACGCCACGCCCCCAGCGTGGGAGAGGCTCGTGGAGGGCGACAACTGGTGAGTCGACACGTCAATCATACGGGAGAACCCAATCATAAGAGGGGATGGGGAGAGGGCGGGCACACGCTCTATATTAGGGCTGGGCGTCCGGCTGCCCGTTGCTAGGTGACGGTTGCGGCGCAGCGGAGCGCTCCGGGGCAGGGCCCTGCGGCTCCGCCGCTGTCCCAGGGCTTGGGCCGGGTCCGGGGGCTCCCAGGCCGGCTGGGCCGCTTGAGGGAGTGGGGCCGGGAGGTCGCAGCTCCTCGGTTGTTCCAGCCTCCCCTATGGAGAGGTTGGGGATGGCCGGGAGCTGGCGCCGGAGGGGCTGTTGCGGGGGGGGAGTGCACAGCAAACCCTTCTCGATGCTCACAGCTTGTCTGTTTGCATGGTAAAAACACCTTTTCTGTGTGGGAATAGCGTTCTTATTGCGTACCCGCGGCCTTTCTGGTGAAATACTCTCTTTTCTCGGGGTAAGGGAGCAGAGTGTGTCAGTAAGTAATGGATGCTGGTGCTCTGCGACCTGGAGCTCCACTGGAGACCAGGAATGGCATGGGGAGAGAAAAAAGCTTAAGGAAAAGAGAAGATTTAGGGAATTGAAGGCAACTCCCTCAGATTTCAGTATCTAGCAAGAGAATACAACAGTTTTCTACCAGATGCTTGCACAGCAAATCATCACTGCAGGTAAAACAACCTGGTTTGTTAGAAGGAAATCCTGGCAATTCAAACCATCCTTTGTAGCTGCTGATAGTGGAGGAGCAGGTATGGGCAATGGTGGGACAAGCTGCCTTTGTGCCCAGCAATCAAGGAACACGCTACTGGTAAGAGCATAGCATGGGGCATGCTGTCCCACAGGATTGATGCTGTTTGTGCACAGCATCCTGATCCAGGTCAGCTTTATGCTGCTTCTACGCTGAACTGCTTCCTTCGCAGACAGTGTTGCATTACAAGGAGGTTTCCAGAGTCAGACTTGCTTGTTTTCAGTGGCAAAGGCAGCTCTCTCGGTGGTGGGGCTCTCGCAGATGTTCATTGATTTGACTGGGGTTGACACAAGCAGCTTGGTGAGCTCAGCTCAACCAGCATCCCCAGAAAGAGACTGACAGCACCTCAGCAAACGGAGCCCAGGGCAATCCCTGCAGCACAACATTGCCACGTCCTCCAGCCATGTGGAGCCTGCCAGAGCCCAGGAATGCTGAGAGGTGAGTTTGGGGGATAATCAGCATTGAAGGATGAGCAGATGTATCTGCCCTCCAGGAGGAAGTGTCCAGAAGTGCGTGTTTTCCTCAGTGATCTGCCATCTTTGCCCAATTATGGGAGAATTATAGAGCAATGACGTATTTGCCTTTTATTAATGGTGACAAGCACATTGAGAGTCTGTTCCCCAATTAACAATGATCCAGCAGAGGGGAACAACAGGGATAGCCAGGAATACCTGGCATCTCCTCCTGGCTTTGGTGCCTCGTGGTAGCCTTGGAGCAGTTCTTCTCCGTGACTGCTGTGCTGGAAGCTGAGGATGCCATGCCATCCCTTGGGAATGCTGGCAGTGCTGCTGATATTTGGCACTGCCACAGCTCTTCCTCAGCACAGATCTGGGCCAGTTCAAGGGTTGCCATTGCCAGTGCATCATACATCACAGTTATGATTTTGTCAGGGATAGCAAAGGGAGATCCTGATATAGATGGTAGGAAAGAGTAAGGCTGGAAAGGCTGAAGCTGTAGCCCCAGGCTGAGGCTCCCTGGCAGCTCTTGGCATGGTTGGACATGCCTTGGTCCATGATTGTGCCAATGGGCTCTTATCTGGACCCTTAACCTCTAGGGGGAGTTTGAATGGTGCTGTTGGCTATGGAATGACAGAGGGATGCTGGAAGCATTACAGCTGTGCCATAGGAAACAATGTGTAAGAGGCTGGTTTTTATTCCTCCAGTTCTGAGGCCGAATCCAGGGGATGGGAAGCCATCAGGTCCCTGCAGCCGGTAGATGGCACTGACTCATTTCAGTGCTCCGTGGAAGCCTCCCTCCCGGACCTTTTACACCTTCTGCCTTTAGAGGCAGCCGTCACGAAAGACATATTTCGAGGTTGAGCAAGGCTCTGGCTTCCTTTTGGAGCTGTTTGTACCTGGATACAAACCGCCTGTCAGTGCGCTGCGGAGGTTCTGGGGATGCGATACTGATGAGGTGTAGATGTGGCTGCGGCACAGCCCTCGCATCTCCCTGGAGCCTGTGCTCTGCTGGGCTGATGCTGCGATCATCTTACCTGAGGAGATGTGATAAGGCAGGAATATTATGATCCATCCTTTCTGGCTTTCCTGGGCCATGTGTTTAAAGGAAAAAGCTAATCTTTGCAAAAGGGAGGACTTGTCTGCCTTCCCCTTCCAGCCTCTGATCCGGCTGTGCTGCGGAGAGGGGGCACTTTGTCCCCATGAACCTTGCTGTGCTGGGGGTCCTTTTTTGTCCCCCCCGACCTGGGTATCATCTATTTCCCATGCTCTTAGGCAGTGCCATCAGAGCTTGTTGGCAACTGGTTGCCCTTGAGTAGCTGGGTTAAACTGAGGCAACGAGGTGGCACTGATCTGCTTGAGGACATGGGAAAGGCTCCCTGTCTGTATGAGGATCTGGTTGTCAGGAGAAGCCACTGGATGCAGAGGCAGAATTGCCCGTTGAAGTGTGGGGATTTTAATGGATGAACAGATGGGCAAGGAAGAGCTCAAATGCCTGCTGGTGAAGCTGCCACCCAGGTCAAAGCAAGGTGGTTGTGACAAATGGTTCTGACATTCTTGGCTGGGCTCTTTGCAAGGCAAATGGAAACCACGTCCCGGATCCAAGTGCAAGACCAAAGGGATTTTTAATTAAAGAGAAAACAGAAGGGTAAGCAAAAAGCAAGAGCTGGATTGCACCGTGGTGGTTACTCCCGCTAGCTGCAGAGGCTCTGAGCGAGGGGGTTCAAGGCTAAGGGAACGATTTAAAGCTCTTAGTGCAGACGTTGAGAAGCACAAACACAAGACTGAATAGCTAGCTGACAACAAAGCACCAAGATGGTGCGGAACAGAGGGCTTTGATGGCTCTCTTAACAAATAATGAGGGATGAGCGTCTCAGACAGATTGGTTTGTGGCACTGGGAATAAATGGACAAAAGGAGGACTTTCAAAGCAATGCTGCAGCTGAGCGGGACAGAGCTTGTAACATCAGACCAGTGAGCTTGTTTCAACCAGCAGGTCCCAAGCAAAGCCACTCTGCTATGTCTGGGTATAATGAGGAGTGCAATTTAGAGGGAAGAAGGGAATAAGGAGTTCCATCTGTGTGGAGGAAAAGCTCTTTCATGGTTACACTTGTGGTCAGAGTGGTTTTCCAATCAGCTGTGTGAAGGTCTGGGAGGCAGTGGGGCACAGAAATACCCATCCAAAGGGAGCAGGGAATCCTGCAGAGCTGGTTCTGTCCATAGGCAGGGACAGAGGTGGAAATAGCAGCACTTGAAACACCTCCTTCTAGTATTCGTGATGAGTTTTCAGCTATGGTGATGGTAGCTATGGAGAATGCGGAGCAAACCTGAGAAATCTTGAGGAAAAACCAACCTATTTTGGAGGAGAGAACATTGTTTCTTATGGCAGCTCCTGTTTTTGCTGGATGTTGGAATAAGAAACGTCAGCTTTATGGAAGGTGAGGGGTGCAGTTGTATATGTTCCCAAAGGATATTTCTTGGGGATCTCGATCTGTTTCTAACACCAAACCTCACCAGGGGCATCTGCTTGTAGTCCCCAAGCTCTGTGCCTCAGAGGGCACCTGAGGGAGAGGTGAGGAGCTGCTGCAGGCTCCTCTCTAGCCCGTCCTTGAAGCAGAGGTGCAAATGCTGACTCTTATTACCCAGTCGTTCTGGACTAACTGCCACATATACTTGACTAATGTGACTCCACGGCAGGCAATCTGGAGATATATGAAACCCGGGAGCTGCCGCGGCGAGGATTTGCATGTCAATAGGAGAAGGGAAATTGCCTGCCACAGTCTCCTCTCTGGGTTGTGATCCTGTGGAGTGCCAGGTATCCCCAACCGCAGTCCATTTAATTGATTCCAGGAGGCACTGGAGACCTCCTGGGATAATGAGGGCTTCTGGGGTAAGATGCTCCGTTAATCTCTTGCTGTTATCTCCCTGCTCCTCTGCCTGGGTGAAGGGGGGAGTCAGCTAAAAATGCACCGAAAAGTGATGCTCTGTAAGAGGGATTTAGTGTCAAAGGCTCTGTAGGTGCATGCTCCCGCTGCCCATCCTCATGGCACACTGCACACAGCTCCACTGCTCGCTGACCAAACCCTGTGGAGCACAGAAACCTGCTTAGGACATGGCCCAGGGATGAGCAGCTTCCCAATAGCCCCACAGGGATGAAAACAACCTCCTGGTGCTTTCCAGGTACCATGGGAACCATGGAATGAGTGCAGGATGGGGAGCCGCCTGTGCTGCAGCAGAGCCCTCTCCTCCCACAGGCACGTTACTGGGGGCACGTTTGAGAGATGCAGCATTTAATAACTCAAGCTCTGCACGCCTGCTGTCTCCAGGGCTCGTAATGTAGGATGAGGAGGGCTAAAACAGGCAAGAGGGGTAGGTGTGATGTAGGAGCAGGTTACAAAAGGAGCTATTTTACCCTGGAAGAGTGTCTTCTCGCCCCTGCTAACGTACTGATAGCTATTGGTTGTTCCACAGGGATTTGGGAGGGTGAAGCAACAGCTTGGCACTCCTTGCCCATTCAGTGGTGGGACAGGCTGGGCTGAAGGTGGTGCATCCCACAGGAACAGGAGGCTCCCAGAGTCAGGGTATTCAAATGACCCTGTGCTGACTGCTAAAAGCACAAACCAAAGCAGGTGGATGATCCTTTATAAATGATAAAGCAGCTCTGTGGTTGGTGACAGCAATGTGGAGATCTGACCTCGGGAACCATGTGCGGTCTCAGCACCTACACTCAGAACTAAGGCAGGAGTTGGGAGAAATGGATGTGGTAAGGACCCTGTGCTGTTCTCAGCAGAGTTCAAACACTGACTTGAGGGTCCTTCTGGAAACAGGGAGACAGAGCATGCGTAGTTCCCACCTTTCCATGGATCTCTATTCATTTTCCAGCATGTTGCTAAATAACATGTGTCCCCTGAAGTTTCTCCAAATCAAAACCCAGGCTCCTCTGCCATTACCAGTGCAGAGAACAGCCCCTATTTACTACCAGCAGCGTAACTCCATCTCTATCAGGTTCCTCCAGGGCTCTGCGAAGCTCAGAGTTGTTAAACATTTCACTTTATACGGCTGGATTTAATTACTTTGGAGATGGAATGTTAAATCTCCTTCATTGGGCTTTATGGATTTCAACAGGAAGAGGCAGGGCTGGAACAGGAGCTCTGTGTACATCTCTCTGTGTTCTATGTAGGGCAGAAGCTTTCGCAAGCGCTCGGCATCGCTTGGAAGCTCCTTGCTGTGCCATGCTCGCACAGCTCTTCCCTGCAGGCACTGGGCATCACTGGCCTTGCTCTGAGCCCTGTCTGCTGGCTGCCTGCTCCCACAAGGGGTGATGCTGGGCCTGGACAAGCTAAAGGACCCCTTCCACTAGAGCAGGATGCTCCAAGCCCCTGTGTCCAACCTGGCCTTGAACAGTGCCAGGGATGGGGCAGCCACAGCTTCTCTGGGCACCCTG